>CM076582.1:1328522766-1328704635 GCA_034641835.2 Pinus albicaulis | reverse complement strand
TTGAAACATTACACATACATGTTTAAGATAAGTAAAAATGCTTTCAAAAATACCCTTTTTAAAGTGAAAAATAAATAAATTAAAAATTCATCCATTCAAAAAAACTTATAAAAAGGAATTTTTCAATTTCATTTTTACCGTTCAGTTCCAGAGTGAAAAGTAAAAAGCTTTTGGGTAAGAAAGTTCCTGTGAAGATTCTGGAAAATCCGTCCGTTGGAATCGAGAACCGTCAGTCCCAGGTAATCCACGACCTCTCAATCTTGTTTTTCATCCGTTTCAAATTTGTTTTTAGGCTTTAGTTTGCATTTTTGGGGCAAAAAATGGTTTAAAAGTTCGCCTGCGGGGTCCGCAGGTTTGACACACGTTCCCTGCGAACCCCAAATTTTTTGTATAAGAAAAAAGTCGTGGGTTCCGCACCTGGCACACAGTATGCGTGCGGATCTACGCACTGTTTACAAAGCGTAGGTGCGGTACCTGCGCGGTTGGATTTAAAACATTTATTTCTCATTTGTTTGCCAAAAAATTTCAAATAAGACTATTCTAACTTGCCTTTTTATTCATTGTAAGATTGACAAGATGCTGATTTGGCGAGAACGTGAGCATGAGGAAGTGGATGAAGCCGCCATACTCCATTTGCCCACACAACATGCATTAAGAGCATGTGGCTTGTACAAATTTTGGGCCATTTCAGGCATGAGGGCACAAGTAGAACTCCTGACATAGTTGGTGAACAGATGGAATGTGCAGGACCAGTGCTTCTTTATTGGTGGCCACCGGCTCGAAATTGAGCTGGAGGATATATATTTCTTAACTGGTTTGTCCAAGAGGGGCGAACAAGTTTCTTTGTTTGGGACTAGGCCAGGTGGCCAGTTTGTCGCTAATCTCCAACTAGAATTCTGCAATGACCAGGAAAATCCTCGGGACAAACGGATTGACATAAAACATATCATCCATCCTGAATTGAAAGTTATTGCTTTTACTGTTACCAAACTGTGTGGGAGTGTTGCGCTTCATGTAGCTACTGGTTCCCAAATGTGTATTGCCGTGGACTGTTTTCGGGGCACCATCTTTAACTGGTGTGAAGCTGTGTTGGCTAATGTAAAAGGCCAACTAACCAGAGCAAAAAATGGGAAACTAAATAACTTTGGATACGGATCCATTGTTGTTTCTTTTGCTCTAGAGAGGATCCCCATGTTAGCTCCACAGAGTATTGCTGTTGATGTCGGTCGACTTCGAGAACCGAGGATGGTTCGTTGGTCTGCATTGATGGCTCGTCATGCTATCGAGGGTACTGAGATTGTCCGATTTCCTCCTTCATATTTTCGTTGGCTGGATCGCCAACTTTTTGTGATAGAGGAATTTCCATATGCCGGGATAGATTTCCGCGGCGACCGAGAGATGGCTCTCCCAGCAGGGGAACAGTGGGATGAGTCAGGTACAATCATTTTTCAACGTTTGCTAAATTCTAAATTTTTTTTATTTTTTATCATCTTGAAAACTAATAACCAAAAGTTTTTTGATTACAGATGTGGGTCCACAGCGACCAACCCACCTCCAACCTTATGAGAGAAGACAACCAGTTGCAGCTGCACCAGCCCCAGTAGGCCAATCAGCGGAGATTTTGACTGATTTAGAGCATCATCTAGAGCGTTTGACTCTAGATATTCTAGAGACGAGCATAGATGACATTCCTCTCAGGTTGCAGAGATATGTGATTGGAGTTCCAGGACCTTTTAGGAGGTTCCTATGTAGGGTGGCCCGAGCAGTGGTTTCTTATCGTGATCATCATCAGTGATGGGATGATCGTTTGTAGACTCATATTTTGACTTTTGAGTTATCATTTTTTGCCGATCATAAGGTGTTTCCAACCTATGATCGAAGACGATGTATATTTTTTGAAAACACTCCTATACTATGATATATCACTATTTGCCGGCTATCTGTGTACATATGTGAATGTTGTTTGTTTTACTGCTTTTGATTATTGCAAATGTCTATTTATCATACTAGAAGCAATTGAATCTGCTAATGTATTTAAATGTCTTGGAATATACTGATATTCAATGTAATCAAATTCACGTTCCAAGAGACGAACTCTTAAAAATAACCGTAATAACACTGGATTTCTAATGGTATAAACCCTGTTAAGTTGTAATACAACAAGTTCAGAATCCAACCTTACAATCAAACTCCGAATTCCAAATGATATGGATTCAGACAATAACTCAATCACTGCACTATACTCGGCAATGTTATTTGTTGTTTGACCAAGGCTTACCCCATGCATGGATACTAACTCGTCAGAGGGTGAATAGATAACCCAAGCTGCGGAAGAAATGTTCCGTGTACTATGACAAGCACCATCAACAAAACCAATGTAGGTTTGAAGAGACGTCGACATCTGCAATATCAAGAGTAAAACTCAGATAAGCAGGAATAGTGACAAAACACACTTCTAAACTAGGCACACTTTTCTAATCTAAAACACACCAACAGTAAAGAAATCTAAACTAACAAAAATCTCCACACCTCATTTAAGCATAATATCGCTTTAGATAAAGCCCATTTCTGGGTTTATCCAAAGGGACACCGTCAAAATCTATCAACTCATAGGCCCCTTTTGCTAACTTTCGTTTCACAATGTAAGGACCATGCCACATAGGCACGAATTTCCTAGCTCCTAGCTTGTCGTTAGCTTGATCATAAAGTAAAACTAGGTCTCCTTCTAAAAAATTTCGAGGGGTCACATTTCTATCATACTGAGCTTTGATCCTTTTAACATGAGCCTCGTTTGCTATTGCAGCATTTCGTCGATTCTCATCTAATTGGGCCAAGTACAAGAAACGTTTCTCCTCTTCAGACGTAGCTGGAAGTAATTCTACGGCTAATTTTAGTGACGGTATTTCGCATTCAATCGGCAACACAGCTTCCAAACCGTAAATGAGTTGAAAAGGAGTGAAACCCGTTGATGTTTTGACCGAGGTTCGATACTGCCCAAAGCACTGAAAATAACATGGAATGCCAATTCGTCTTGTGAATACCAATGATTCGTTTGATCATGGTGACTAAAACTTTGTTAATGGCTTCAACCAGACCATTGGCTTGCGGATAATACGGAGTGGAACTATCGTGGCGTAGGCCAAGCTAGTCTGTCAGTTCGGTCATCATGACATTCTGAAAGTGACTTCCATGATCTGTAATAATAGCTTGGGGAACATCGAACCTAGCTATTATGTGATTAAATACGAATGTTGCAGCAGTCTTGCCGTCAGCCGAAAATGTAGGCATCGCCTCGACCTATTTTGTAAAATAATCTACTGCTAAGATAATATAGGCATGCCCCCCGTCCGAGTGAGGGTTACATGTAATAAAATCGATACCCCATTTCGCGAAAGGACCAACAACAATTATAGGGTGAAGAGGAGCGGGTGGCGCGCGCATTTTTCGATCAAAAATTTGACAGTTGTGGCATTTCCGAACCGCATAAATACAATCTTTGAACAACGTTGGCCAGAAATAACCTGCACGCAATATCTTTTGGGCTGTGGCATACCCAGACATATGACCGCCACATGCTCCAGAATGACAGTCATTTAATACCTTTTCAGCTTCTTCATGAGTTAGACAACGTCAGAAAACAGAATCCGGTCCTTGTCGATAAAGTGTATCACCAATGATATTATATTGTTGGGATTGGAAGCGTATTTTCCGTCGCTGAGTTCGTGAAATTTTAGGCCGAAAAGATTGGGTTTGGAGATACACAATAATATCCCCATACCATGGATCAAGCGTACTGATAAGAAACAAAGATTCGTCCGCAATGGACTCTTCTGCCACTGTTTCAGTATCAGTAGAGGGGAAATCGCACATCAGTTCTGCAAATACCAAAGATTTCTTTGCCTTGGATTTTTCAAATTCCAAGTCAAATTCCTATAGGATAACTATCCATTTGGAATATTTGCCCCCTAGCAATTGTTTGGTCAAAATATACATCATAGGGTTGCAATTAGAAATTACCGTGGTTTTACGTAACAAGATGTAATGTCTAAAACGTTGGACAGCTTGAACAACTGCCAAGGCCAATTTCTCCACATGTGTGTATTTGATTTCAGTCGGATGTAGATTCCGACTAAGATAATAAATCACATTTTCATTGTGAGATTCATCTTCCTGAACTAGTACCATCCCAATGGTGGAATGTGAAGCAGCGAAGTACAAAATGTAATCTTGGTTGTAGTTGGGAGGATGCAGTAACGGTGCATGGGTCAACGCGTGTTTAAATGCATCAAAAGATCGATCATCGATCTCATCCCAAAAGAATGGAATGTTTTGTTTCAACAATCGGGTAAAACCCTTTGTAAGCTCGGCATAGTTAGGAATAAATCTACGTAAAAAAATTTCTTTCCCCTGCAAACTTTGGAGTTGGCGTAAAGTCGAAGGAGGAGGAAATTTAACAATAGCTTCGACCTTCAATGGATCAACGCGAATGCCTGCTTTTGAAACAACAAATCCCAGTAACCGACCTGATTCTATGCAGAAAACACATTTATGCGGATTCAACCTTATCCGATAATGCCTACATCTCATAAAAATTGCTCGTAAATGAGTGAGATGGTCGGCCCTACGTAATGAATGAGCAGGTAAATCATCAAGATATGGCTGGACAATGTGCTTAATGTCATGAAATGCATAAGACATAGCCCGTTGAAAAGTTGCTCCAGCGTTTTTTAATCCAAAAGGTAGTTTACAATAAGCAAACGTTCCCCATGGACAAATAAAAGCTGTTTTGGGTTGATCTGCAGGGAGTATGTTTATTTTATTGTAGCCGGAAAAACCATCCATGAAGGAAAATAATTCACTGCCAGCACAATCATCGATTATTTGATCGATATAGGGAGTTGGATAATTATCTTTTGGACACGCTCGATTAATATCCCTATAATCGACACATACTCTTATCGTTCCTTGTTTTTTAGTCACAGGAACAATATTCGATACCCAATCCATTAAGGGAATTGGATAAATGAATCCTGCTCGAAGTAATTTTTCAACTTCTGCTTTTATAGCAGCAACTTTTCTAGGATGAATTTGACGTAATCGTTGACGAACAGGTTTAGCATCCGGGTAAGTCTTAATTTCATGAACAACGATCGATGGATCAATTCCTGGCATTTCTTCATAGGACCAGGCAAACACATCACGAAATTCTTGAAATAGGGCTTTATAAGCTTTAATTTCATCTTCAGTACAACAAGCACCTATATGAATGTTTTCAATTATTCCTGGTTTTACTGAAATGTCAATTGGAACCGTTCGAGATATATTTTCCAAATTTAACTCAGAATCAGGATTTTGCAAAGGATTCTGCGGTTCTTTAACATATTCAGCAGTAAAAATTGAAGCGAAATCATTTTCAAAATGATCTAGTTCGGGTAAAAATGAAGATCGATGATGTAGATCTTCCCATGGTAAGTCATCAACAGACAAAAATTCACAAATTTGCTCATCCGTATGAACAAGTTCAGGAAATGTTGTTGTAACTGAACTAGATATAGATAGTGATTCCTCTTGGATCCCATTCATTGGATCAATTTTGGTTGAAGAGGGGTCGGAAAGTGACTATACAGCCTGATACGCAATTTCAAATGGACTCAAGGGCATCATGCCATCAAATGAATCTATCTCGGATTCGGAAGGTACGATCCAAGGATCATCAAACATAATAGTGTATGATAAAATCATATGAATATTTGCAGTAGAAGGCGATACGTTAGGAGGAGGAAAGGAAAAAGTTCCTAGTAAACCAGAATCTTTAATCAAACCTACTCCAACATCCTTATAAGGGATAGTCGTTTTACCAACATGCTGGATTGTTTCTGTAGAGGCTGGGTCAGACGAGAAATAAGTTAATTGATCTATTGTCACGATCTTTCCTTGATATGGAAATTTTATGAGTCGAAAGACCGAAGAGACAACAGCAGTCATAGCATAGGACCAACTACGACCCAGAAGAAGGTTGTAATCTAGAGGGGCATCAACCACTTCCACATCTAGATTAATGATTTTACCTTCGACCCCTATGGGTAAATCCTGCAAAATACCAAAAGGTTGAAAACCTTGACCATCAAAAGCCTTTAGAATTGTCGGAGATTGGTTAAGTGTAGGAGAACCAAGCGATTTCCAACACTGAATTGACATAATACACGTTGAAGCTCCCTCATCAATCACAGTTCGAAAGATTGGTCTGTTTTTTACTAACACTGGAATCTGGAAAGCCATTTGATGAGGTAGGCGAGGTGTACTATTTTCTAAATTGAAGATTATAAGGTTAGAATCCTGAACATCGACAGCTCCTATGGCAGACAATAATAATTTACGTTGTGCTGGACACGATTGCAGCACTTCCAAAGCTGACATTGCTGAAGGAGAAACAACTAAGTCTTCAACAATGTTGTAATTCTGAGAAGCTCTCGCATGTGGATTGAAAGCTGATTTACGAAGAACACCTTTAGCAGGCGGTTTGATTATTAAGTCTGGATTTTGTTTTTCGATCTGTAGCGGACTAGAAACAGGAGCAGGTGTAGTTGATGTGTTTGCATTAGAATATTCTGCTTCTTTACCATCAACAAGATTCTTAGAATCGTAATCTTGCGATCGCGTTGCAACCCTTACATGAGACATCATCATAATAGGCTCTTCTAAAGTAGTTGAGGAAGAACCAATCATCTTACTATCTTGAATTGGAAAAGGATCTTTCAAGACAACAGGTTGTTGCGATCCTTTAATGAATTTCGTAACTTCGGCTCGATATGGACATTCTTTCGTGAAATGATCTTGTTCACAAATGAAGCAAGGATAGCGAGGTTTACGTTTTTCATCATTGGATTCATCTTTATCAGTTTTCTCTTTCGAATTCTTTTTGTTTTTATTCTTCCCTTTATTTTTACCACCGGATTTCGATTTGGTCGTAGATGTCTCTACGACATGAATATCGGCAGAAAATTCGGGGGAAGATTCTCCTTTAGGGGAATCTGGTAAAGTAATAATAGGAGAAGAATTCTTTGAATATTTCTTCTTGCTTTTAGAATTGAATGTACCAATCATACCGTCAGCGGCATGCAACCCTGAAGGAGCTGCAGCTATTTGACCTTACTTTGGAAGATCGAGAATTTTTTCATGTAAAGTACCTGACTGTGTATATACGAGGTCAAGGTACTGAGCTTGGGCAATTACTTGCTTTTAATTAACAACACCTGCCTTAGCTACATCTTCAGTGATCTTGGGTAACAATGATTTAACAAACCATTCTACCAAAATTTGATCTGGAATATAAACTTTCACCAAACGCCTCCTACGTCGCCATTCATGAATATGATCAGAAATATACGTTGACGTAGATTGTTTTAGCGAAGTTAATAATTCCGTGCCATTTTCGTATCTGACAAGCAACTAAAAATGAGTCAAGAAAGCAGTTGCTAACTGACTAAAGTTATGAAACGAGCCTCGTGGCAACTCAATGTACCATTTGGCTGCAAAACCTATGAGAGTTCTTTGAAAAAGACGTAAACGAATCGAATCATCAATAATTGAATTAGATGCACACCAAAGGTGATAATTCATAACATGATTCGATGGATCCTCTCCTGACTTACCTTCGAATTTTGGTATATCACTGGGCAAATTATGAGGCATTGGCGGCCAGTTTTGATAATAAAAAATGGGATCATTCGTAAGGCGCGTCAAATCAGGTAAGTCCAAAGTTACGATAAACGGTAATTGACGGTTAGGGTCACGAAAACCTTGAGAAGCCAAAGCAGATCCAGGAGGCGGATACCCAGGATAACTAGGAATCGGATTTGCATTAGGTATTGTGTAACCTCCCGGAAAACCAGGATGAACCGGACCATACTAAGGTTGTTGATAAGTATAACCAGGGTACGGTTGATACTAATAGTTCGGATTCTGTACATAGGGACCGAATTGCGGCTGTCCCTGGTACGGTTGATACGTAAATTGAGGTTGACTTGTAACAACTATACTTGTACCAGCTTGTCCTGCAGGCATCTGAACTGTAGTCTGAATGGAAGGTCCTGACTAAGGTATAGAGACTTGAGGGATTTGCACGGATACAGGGATAGAAGAAGTTGGTGCTACAGATACTCCAGAAACAGGTGTGACAGGTTGAACAGACGTTGCAGCAGTTACAGCAGTTTGAGGTGGAGTCTGGGGTGCATTAGGCCCAGATTGCTGAACTGAACTAGGTGCAAGAGTTTGAATAGCAGGCTAAACAGGTTACTAGGTTGGACCAGAAACCAAAGGTTGTCCAGGTTGATAAGGCAACTGCACATTAGGCTGCAAAGGCTGTTGATATTGGGATGGATCCCACATCATAGTTTTGGGGTATTGTCCCATAGAAGGTTGAACGTAAGGACCAAAACCTGGTTGAACGTAGGGTTGATTAGTAAGTGGTAAATTTCCGGCTCCTTGAATAGATGGTTGACCAGAAGGCTGTTGGAAACCTTGAATTGGGTACTGACCTTGAGGTTGATAACCCTGAGGCGCGTGCTGAGGCTGGGGTTGATAAGGACCCTGAGGAGCATATTGTGCTTGGGGTTGGCCTTGAGGAATGTACTGTCCTTGAGGTTGATAACCCTAAGGTATGTACTGTCCTTGGGGTTGTCCCCAAAAATAATATGATTCCACAGTTTTTCCTGGGAAAAAGCGACCTTGAGGTTGTGCCCCGGGTGGTAATTGACTACCTTGAGGTTGCCCCCCAGGCAGTAATGGATTTCCTTGAGGTTGTCCCTCGGAAGGAAACTGACTGCCTTGAGTTTGAGGATTTGGAATATTACCAGACATCATAAAGATTTGATCTGCGTTCGACGTTTCAATTTTAAGTCCATCAAGACCAGATGATAACACATTTTTGATGGGTTGAGGAGTTGCTCCCGAGAAAGTACCAGACAAAGACTGATATCCCGAAGGAACAGAAGGACCACCATGTAAAAATTATTCCGGCGTTTGAGAAAACATGGATGACTCTCCGGCCATAAAAGATGACGGATAATAACCTCTAGGTGTAGGATGAAATGGAATTCGAGGTGGATAAAAAGCAAGACCCGGATTCTCTAAAAAGTTCGTTAAAGAGAGATACCAAGGATTAGTTTGAATGGGGCTGTAGAAAATAGATTCACGCTCCCTAAGATTTAATGATTGAGGGGAGTCGGGAAGAGATATGTCTTCGTCTTGATTAGTAAGTTCTTCAATAGAAATAAGTCCAGAGGGAAGATTTTCTGTAACGATACTTCTTACCCTAGGTGAACCTGGATCGCTAGAAGTTGGTGTAATAAATCCTGAGGATGTTTCCAAAACAGAAGATTCAGTTTCAGGTTCAGAGATTTCAGGTTCATCAGATAATTCACCAGAAGGAGAAATAATTTCAGTAACTTCAGAAACCGAAATCGGTTCTTGAATGTATTCTGTTGTAGGTATTTGATGATCAGGATGTATAACTATAGATGAACTTCCAATTTCTGTTGATCTAATTCTACTACTACTGGATGCTACCAGAGCACAAAGCCCTTCAAGTTGACTTGGTGAATATTCAGGGGGTTTCCCTTGTATTCTCCGGGATTGTCTCGGCAATTCCGCCACGATTAAAAATTATCTAATCACACGCAAACAAAGAAAAATTTCAATGAAAACACCTAAAGTCTCTAGGAAACAAACAATTGAATCATTCGCTTAAAAATCTAAGAGTTCAAACCACACACAAACAGTAACTTTCCGTACTAAAAACACTAGTTGGTGATGAAATCCAACTTAGTAGAATTTTAACACGAAAAGGGCGGTTGGAACAGTTACCCTGACAACCTGCTTAATGAAACAGACCGGTGCAAGTTTCTCCACTATACCATCTCGAGTGAAGATAACCCTCTGGAGAGTCCAAGTGAGTCTAGCCGACGTCTGTTCCAGGTACAGTGGGATCTTCCCTCCATCGTCACCTTAGGAAATAATCCTAAAGATTATGGCCACTAAGGTTACCAACTGAAACAAATATACCTGGGGGAACAGTCTACGATCCGACACACACGCAAGGGTAGAGTAACAAAGCTCAATCCCCTTGAAGGCTCCTTGAAATAATCGAAGGTTTACCGAAAATTGACCCCAGGCTCCTCAACAATGGTATATCTGAGGTTTACCATTGTTAATACGTGTATATCTTCTATCGTTCCCAATGAGGAAGGATTGATTACCCCACTGGTTCAGATATGATCTCGTGCTTGACTCCTTTAGGAGGAGCTTCCCAGAGCATAGATGTAACAATTGGAATTTCTTCCTACCGCAAGATTTATCTACTTGTTTGTTTTAGCTATCTTGGAGAGTTAATTACTCCCTACTCCAAGATACTAGCCTAAGCTATGTTGGTGATAAGAGCCCTAGAAATAAAAGATTACTAAATGAATTTTAATTAAGCGTTACTTTTATGAGCTGTTTCTTAAGTCAATGGGTGCAGAAATGAAACTTTGGATGATGTGAAGACTCGATTTCCAAAAACACTAAAATGCACCTAGAATGATAATCAATTCTTTTTCTTTGAATGAACTTCTATCTAAGAAAGAGTTGGAGAATGCAATTCTTTTAATAAACAATTCCTTCTTTAAACATGAAGAATGATTGAAAGAAAATATTTTGTCTTTTCAATGATGATATATATCAAGCTCATAACAAAATCCTTTTTCTTTCGAAACTTGAAGCTACAAAACAATTTTCCTCCGAAAGAAAGCTATAAAAATTAAAAAACTACTCAAAACTACAAAATCTAATCTTGAGAACTATGATTTTAAACAATCTAAATTGAGTAAAAGTTTTAAGATTTTTTGAAGAATGTTTTCCTTAGTTGTTCAGCAAACTAAGAGTCTATTTGTTTAGAATAAAAAACAGATCAAAAACACTCAAAATATGTTTTTTTTATAAAAATGAAATTCAAAACTTTCAACCAAGTTTTTTCGAAGATTCGCAAAGAAACAAAAGGCTCTATTTCTCAATAAAGGATGTTTTCACAATCAGGTCGGATTCAAAAAGACAAAAAGAGATCAATGTAATCTTAGATACTTCAAACTATCAAAGCTTCGAATCGCTACAAAGACCAAGTGGAAAAACAATCCAAAATGCAAAATCTTCTAGAAAATCATCAAAACATCAATACTGTTGGAGTTCATTCACAAAAAATTCTTGACAGAAACAATAATCAATCTGGGTAGAAACCAAAGAGCTAAATCCAAATAAAAATAAACTAGAGAAAGAAATCTAGAGGTTTTCTAAAAATTTTACAGGGTCCGCAGGCAACCAGTATTGACAGGTGCGGTCCCGCACTGTATTCTTAACAGAAAGTGCGAACCTGCCCGCACTGTCAAAATAAGCCAGAGTGCGGTCCTAGGAAAAATTATAGAAAAACTTAAAATATTTCTAAATTTTCAAAAACAAGGAAAATCTAAATTACCCAGACAGATATGTATCAATCAAAAACCAGGAAAAAATGTTTCCTCAAATCAAAAATAAAAGAGAACCAAAAACAACAAGTTCTTTCCCCAGTGGAGTCGCCATTTTGTTGTGTAGATTAATCCGTCTTGCGGACAAGACCGATCTCTCTAGTACTAAAAGTAACTAGCAACAAACAACAATTATACTAATCTCTCTCTAAGCATACAAGATTCATAAAAATGCTATATAGGTGTAAGGCCTACCTTATATCCAGCGCTTGCTTGATCTCGTTGAAGTCCTTCCCGTGCACTTGAAAGAACGTTCCTCGTGAATCTGCAGTCACAAACAAGCAAAAAGATTACATAGCACCTGTATAGACATTATTATAAATCATACTCATCATAATGATCAAGGAATTTATGAAGTAAACCATGAATAGACAGTTTAATGAGAGAAATGAGTATATTTGTATTAACTTCAAATAAAAGAAAATCTTTACAACCTGTGCCTTGATGTCGTGCAGGTCCTCTTGGGGTCCGAAGCAGAAATCTCTTCTACTTTGACAAGCATTGCACTCTTTGAACCAAGACGGATAGAAGTGAGTGATTTAACCTCACAGAAAGTCTTAGTTAACTAAGTCTGAATCTCAACAACATTTAACTTCAAATATCTTAAAGCTTGAACTCCCTTTGAGGCTACCCAAGCTTCTTTTTATAGTGGAAAAGAGGAGGTTTTCTGTTCCAAATATGAAGGGATAGAATCCTTCTTCAAAGGGATTAGCTCCTTACATCAAGGGGTTAGCTCCATCAAGTGAGGGATGCATGAACCTTCTCAAAGCGTATCCATTCCCGAAAATTCCCATCTAGAATCTTCTAGAATTCATCTGAAATCAACTTTTATTTTTACTTTCTCGCCTTTTTGAGTTTTACAGAGGTCCGCACCTATAACACAAAGAACGTGCAGTATGGTTCCGCAGGCAAGCTGAACTTTAGGTGCAGGACCGCAGGCAATGAATAGAGAAAGTGCGATACCAATGTTTAGGGGATTTTTAGGAACTTTTCTCTGATTTTGAAAGCTTGACATGAGGAGATGATATGTTAGACTTGCAAAAGGAGGAAGTATGAGTAATAATGAGCTCATACTCATAGCAAAATGTCAGGATAACAGTTTTTAGTGTAACAAAGCTCCTCCAGGGTTATCCAGGACGAAACAAAGGTTTTTGAAAATGACATCTTTAAAGTATTGTATTTTAGATAATGCTCTCTTTTGGAAGAATCATGATGGAATTATATTAAATTGTTTATTAAAAGATGAAGCTGACAAGGTTCTCAATGAATTCCATGCAGGAGATTGTGGTGGACACCTCTACTGGAAGTCAACTGCAGATAAAATCTTAAGGGCGGGTTTTATTGGCCAACCTTGTTTTCAGATGTTAAGAAATTTGTAACTGCTTGCCATAAGTGTGAGATCTTTGAAGGCAAGAGAAAATTACTACCTTTACCATTAAAACCAATTTCCACCGAGAGACCCTTTCAACAATGGGGCCTAGATTTTATTGGAGAAATCCATCCCCCCTCTTCTAGACAACACAGATGGATCCTCACTGCCACAGATTACTTTACTAAATGGATTGAAGCAATCCCATCCAGATACGCCAATGATTCTGTAATTATAGGATTCTTAGAAACCAATATACTTTCAAGATTTGGTTGTCCTGAAAAAATTATAACTGATAACGTTGTTGCTTTCAAGTCCAAGAAAATGATTAGTTTCTGCAATAAATATCACATCACTTTACGCCATTCAACAGCCTATTATCCTTAGGGTAATGGACTGGCTGAATCTTCCAATAAAAGCCTCATTAATATCATTAAAAAATTATTGGAAGAAAATAAGAAGAATTGGCATAAGAAACTTACCAATGCATTGTGGGCAGACAGACTTACAACCAAAAAATCAATTGGGACCAGTCCATATGAATTAGTTTATGGCATTGAGGCTAGATTTCCATCATCTTTAGGAGTTCCTATAATGAAGTTACTACAGGAGGCTCAAGTAGAACCAAATGATATTCAGAGAAGAATAAATCAAACAATTCACTTGCAGCAGACCAGAGAAGAAGTGTATCAACGATCCCAAGTTTTGCAGGAAAAATTAAAGAAAATGTTTGACAAAAGGACCAAAGCAGAATATTTTCAACTGGAAGACAAAGTTTTAAGATGGGATTCTAGAAGGGAAGATAAAGGAAAACATGGGAAATTTGATTTCTTATGGAAAGGACCTCACATCATTCATGCTTTACATGGAAATAACACATATTTTTTGAAGAATTTGGATGGTTCAGAAGCTGAGGAAGGACCAGTCAATGGTCGAATGCTAAAACACTAATTTGATCCTATTTACTAGGATGTTCTGATTTTTTAACTTGTACATAATATATCCTTTCTAATGCATCAGTTTTGATTGGATGGTGACTTGCTGAAGTTGAAGCCCGAAGTGAAGGCCCTAAGCTTCAGAATTTTTACTATCATATATATAATAAAGCCACCAAAAAAAGAAGATTTCATGGTTCAGTTAAAGACATTTCAAGGCATCTGACCTACCGTTCTTGACTTTTCACCAGGAAAATCCATCCCCCAGTGGAGCCAGTGTTAGACTCCTATACCAATAGGTGTCATTTTTCATGATTGACTTGTTGAACTATGCAATATGTTCAAACCTTTTTCTTGTTGCAAAGGTGTTCCATATTCTTAAAAAATCAAAAAATCAAAAAATTTAAAAAATGTAAAGAGGGTATACCCTAAAAGAAAAATCAAAGGGTAAGAAAAATAAAATGGTCAAAAAAGTGAAAGAAATGAACCCCAAACAAAAATAGACCAAGGAAAGTGTGCAAATCCAAATGCCACTACTATTTCATTTTTTGTAAATAAGCAAAATTGTGTGCAGCTTGTCAAACTTTTGCCACAATTTATGAAGAGTCAAACTGTTTAAACTTGACTCATTCATTTTCAATTTCATGTTGTAGAATAGAGAATAAATATCTGACCAAACAGTTTAATCTTGGTAGATAAGTAGATAGGTAGAGTTAATAAAAGGTGCTCAACAGTTTAATCTGAGCCCTTGGATGTAATAAGTGTAGACTTAGATATGTTTGCCATGTAAAAGAAAAAGAAGATTGATAAGGGTTTTCCAGTCTAAGTGCACCCTAATAAAGAAGAGAAAATGGTAGGGTAAAGTAAGTAGGGTAGGTAGATGTTGTTGCAGAATTACATGTGATGAATGATGGTTCTAAATGTGTTCAATTTTACTTTCATCACAAGTGCAAAGGCAGATACTACATTGGAAAAGTTCACAACAAAGCAAAGTCAAGATTATTAACTTCCCCTTCATTTTTCCCTAAAAATTTCACTAATTTTCCCTAAGTGCTAAGGTATTTGAAGATTAGAGGGGCTCAAGGCATTTCCTTGACTTTTGGAGGGACCGGACCCTCGGCCCAATAATTGGAAAAAACCTAAGTGCTTAAAATCATTCATCCACCTCTCAAAAATCTTTTTCTAAGTAAAATCCTATTTTACTTAGGAAAATCCTTCAATATTTCATGAAAAGCCCTCAAAATCACTTCTATTCTAAGTCTAAGTGATGAAAGTATAATAATTCCATTTACTTTTGAATCTTCACTTTCTTGGTTATATTTAAGTATTTTGAGTTCACATTGTTCCCTTGTCATATTAACTCTAATTTATATATTAACTCCCTATGAAACTCACCTTTTCCTATTATATATAAATCCTTTTATAGTAATATCCCCAAAACCCTTATATTATGACTTTTTAGCCAAAAGTATTTAATTCCTATTTATTCAAATAAAAAACCCACAATATACCCCCTTTTGGCTAAAAAATAACATTAATATTATTCCCGCCTCCTATGGTAATTGGATTAATTTAATTCAATTATCGTATAATAAAATATATGGAAAAACTTTTAAACATGTTTTACGTGTTTAAAACAAAAACAAACCCAAAGTTTAATTAAAACCAAAATTTGAAAATAATCCATCCCCGCGCATTTTTCATCCCCGACCATCCACTGTACAAGGGATTAATTAATCCTTATGATTAATTAATAACCGATCCCCTCCAATCAGAATGCTCCTGAAATGATTAATTTGTAAATAAATAGCGTCGGGCCCTCTTCTTAACTCCCTGCCAACTTCACGTCCCGTCAACCATCCGATTCACCCATCTGAAATCAATGACTCTTATCAATTCCGCTAGCCATCTCCGATCTGAAAGTTAACACGTGAAATGACAATGGTTTTTAAACAGTGCCATGGCCACGTGTCGTCTGTTCTGTGGATTCGCTGCCTCTCCGCCCAAAACCGCCTCCGCTCAAGAGTGGTGTGGAATAAACCACTTACCACCTTTCCCCGTGACTCATCCCGTACGTGCTCACGTCATTTATTAAAATAATAAAAAATTCGCCCCCCATTCGACTTTGCCAATAAAACAAAAATTCGCGTCGTTTTCATTATTTTGTACGCAGTGAACGAATACACCCTCCACGCAGAAAATTTGAATTTCAAATTTCTAAAGTCCGCCAACCTTTATCCTGTCAAAAGAAATTTGCAGTCAAGCATCTCAGAAGATTATCCGCATTAACCAGCATCTGTTCAAAACGTTGTTTTCTCCAAAAACAGGTATTTACCCTAAATCTTCAACTAAACTCTATAAGAAACTCGGTTTTCCTCTTTCTTTCACTGAAACAGAGCTAAAAAATTAATTGCTAGTTCATTCCTTTATCCCGAGAACTATAATTGAATTCCCAATCTACAATTGTACCTGTTTCTCCCATCAAAACCTGTAATTTTTCTCAATTTTTCACCATAAGCCAAAATTCCATTTTTGAATCCACAAGAACCAAAAATGGAAGTTCCTGTGGCTTTAAACGTCACCCCATTAAATGCCCCTCACAGAGACTTGGATTATTTATCATTAGTTGATAGAGATTTCCAATCAAAGACCTAGTTTTTAGTGAAAGCCCTCTTCGAATTTTTTGTCGCTGCAGAGATAATTATTTGAATGGCTTGGATATGATTGGGTTATGGGAATCTAATCTTCCCAGGTACCTCTTTCCCTCTGTCCATATTTTTCCTGAAATAATCCCTTTTTTCCATGCGAATTATGATCCTAACCAAAGAGCAGTCTTATCCCCAAATCAAGATGTCCTTCTACCAATTACTACTCAGTCTATCAATGAGATGCTACATTTTCAACCTGATCAGGCCCTCACTCCCCTGTCCATGGGAGATTTACTTGAGAAATCCACCAAACTATCCCATGAAGAATTAAGCCACATCTGCCAGATCTTTATGTTGCTTGATCATCAGCCTAAAGGCCCTCCCCCTTATGGGTATGCTTTTTTCATAGAGGAGGGTAGACTTGTTTTGGAAATGATATCCTTTATTATGGGCTTTAATACCAGTGAATATGTTGATCATTTAACTCTAGTATTATTTTCTATTTTCACCCCTGGACAGCCTCCTGCTGTAAGGTATGACTTTGCATCATACATTGTAGATGAAATCTATGATCAATTCATGAGATTAGAAAATGAGAAAGTGTTCAAATATTCCTGTGTCATTTACCATCTCATGCTATACTACCAGTCAGAAAATTTCCCCTTTTATATCAAAAAGCTTGATGCCCAAGGGAATCCTAGGTCTGTTATCTTTTGGTCAGCCATCACTCATAGTTCTCGAGATTCTCCCTATTCCTATATTGAGTTCATTGATCTTTTTATACACCTTGAAACCACCTTGTTGACAGGAGTTTCTCCTCCAAGACTCATCAATGAAATCAAGAAAACTTTACAGCTCTCAAAAAAATACAAAGTTGGTGATTGGTACTTAGACCAAAATCACACAGAAGTCAAAATATATGGATGTGAATTATGTCCATTCAAATTTCCAAAGTATGTCCCCATGAGACTCTTTGCATTAGAGTACTTCAGGCAAATGAACAACTATGATATAATTCATTTTTGTAATGCAAAAAAGAAGGCTCAAATCCGGATCAAAAGTCAATTAGGTCCCTTTATTTGTAACTCTAGAGATGCAGGGGAAGAAGCTGAAAAGATATTAGAAGATCGTCTCAAATTACAAAAGAGTTTCTATTGGGTGCCTTATGACCCATTCAACTTCATTTGTGATAAAATAATGAAGAATAAATCAACACCATATATACATCAAAGAATCCCAGAGATTGAAAAATATGCTAATTCAGATGAATGGATAGAAGGAACATTGATAGAGCAGGATATTGAGCAGGTCAATGTAGACAATGTTATGAAAGATCTTGAAAAATGCTTGACCTAGACTATTTTGCATAGGTACCAAGATCAGAGGTTGGTCCTTCCTCAACTGGGATTATTCAGTAGGAGTTACCAGAAAACATTGCAGTGTCATCTAAGGGAAAAGAGAAATAGGTTGATACACAAGTTAAAGAAACATTCACTATGACAGAACAACCTCAAACTTCCAAGGGACAGGATCAAGTACAGGTTTCTTCAATTCAAACCAATCCAGTAGAAATGTCAATTTTGCAGACCCCATTAAATGTGGAAAAGGGAAAAAAGAGAGAAGCTGAAGTTGCTACCCCTCTCACTGGATATTCACAACAACCTCAGGCCAAGAAACATAAATTGAATACTCCTTCAGAAGTAGAATCTATTGATGAAATCCTTGATAGTCAAGGACAAGAAAAATTAGACAGTAAAAAAACAGGTTCAGTCAGTGGAGCATCTACTACCTCACAAAGGAAAGAGCTACAGAAGCAACAGATTTTTGAAATATCTTCTTTCAAAACGCCAGTTAAAGATGCAGGAGATATAAAGAAGACATTTATCAATATCAAGGCCAGGAATGATCCACTGAGAATTCAAGTATATAATCAATATCTGAAAATGGCTCCAAAGAATCAAGAAATATTGATGTCAGCTTTTGACATCCAACAGGGAAAAATGTTAACGAGCCATTTCAAACCCAAGGTGAAACAACCCTAAACAACTGCTGATTATATTAGGACAAAATTTGAAGTCCTAGCAAAGGATATCCATCCTTTAGATCAGATTGAGTTACATAAGCAGACTGGTGAAATGATCTATTCTACTTTGACTGATAAGGCAATGGCAGCTCACAGGTTACAGGACTCTTTGGAAAACACTAATACACAATTGCAGCTTGAAAAGGCTTCTTTTCAAGCTAAAGACAACAAAATAAAAACATTGGAGGAAATAATAATTGGATTAGGTCACAATCCAAAGGATGTCAAAGGTATAGAAGCTCTAATAAAGAAGAAGGATGATGACATTGCAGCTTTGAGAAAACAGTTGAAATTTCCAGCCTCCAGACATCCTCAAACTGAAGAAATAATAAAGAAGAATTCTGAAGAAGAAATGATGGAGTTTCTCTTGAAAATGAATGAGAAACTGTTTGAAATAGAAAAAAAGCTGGAACAAGCATTAAAAGACAAGCAGTCTAGTGTTCCAACATCTAAAACAGAGGCAACTACAGGTACAGGTACACAGCCAACAGGTCAGCCAGTAGAATCATCACAGGTAGATACTTCAAAGTTGAGTACAAAAGAATTAGTAAAGAAAATGAATAACTTGAAACTTCAAGTAACAGAACTTCACCACACAAAGTTACAGCTTATTAATTTGGAACAGAAATATGATCTTTCAAAAATGACTGTTGCTGACAAAACAAGAGAAGTCAAAAAGTTGGAGAAATTAGTTAAAGCCTTGGAAAGGGATCTCACATTGGAGAAACCTTTAAGAGAAATAAATGAAATTATTTGGGATGATATTATTCAGTCAATAAAATATATCTGGTCCTCAATCCAGATAATATACGAGCAAAATGATTTGGTCAAAGTAGCTCTGGATGAAGTTGAGAATACACGAGCAGAATTAGGAAATAGGCCTGAGGAAGCCAATCAGCTTATACAGTTTCTAAACACCCAAACCAGACAACAACTTGCAGATTTGGGTATTTAGGACAGAACTGCAACAATGTTGGAGATCAAAAGAGTTTTTACTAAAAGAAATCTTATGCAAAATTTAGAACGAAGGTGTTTTGACATGCAAAGTGAAATCATTGCTTTCAGAGAAAGGTTTGATGTTTTATTGAATAAAGGGTTGCCTAGCCCTATGGTTTCAAAAGATAAAATAATGGACTTGGAAACTTATGTCAAGAAATTGGACATACATGCTCACAATCATTCCATTGCTAGTTCCTCAACCATTTCATCAGAAGCAACATTACCTACAGGAAGGAATCTTCATGACAGATTAGAGAATTTGCTTTATCTAGAACATGAAGTAAAGCATTTGTTTCCTAATCAGCCTAATTTCTTCAGATATACCGAGGCTGATGAAACATTGAGAAAGCTTCAACGGACAAGAATAGCAGAAGATAAATGGTGGGAAGATTTGTTGGAACTGTTGTAAAATTTATCCTTAGATGAAATTTTGCCTATTTACCACAGTATAAAGGATAAAGGAACAAACAAAGGTTAAAGAGTATCAGTTCAGTTAAAAGTGTATCAGTAAAAACAAAGAGTATCAGTGAAGCAAGGCAGTTAGAAGAAAATTACTGAAGAAGACAAACGATGAACCAAAATATAGGTCTAGCCTCCATCACATTCTCGAAAGGAGGGAACATCACAACATCGGTTACTTCTTGTCTTATCCATGAGACCATCTGTCTCTGTTTTTATTGTAACTTATTTATGAGTCATCTTAGATTATATCTCGTTTTGTTTAGAGATATTTTGTATTATTTTTTGTATAAATAAGCTCTCAATTGGATTATTGAGGGTGGATTCTTATATTCTGATGTAATATTGAATATTTTGGAATAAAGAGCTTTTGGAGAAATTTTTCGTGGCAAAATTGGACTAGGAATTGAGGCAGAAGACTTTTCTCAGGATTCATGTGTCGAATGAAGGATCAATAAGTCATCTCTATACCATGTTTTGAAGTTTTATATTTGTTTACAATATCATCTATGTTTCATTATCTTGATAATTAACGAAAAGGATTAAATCAGAAATTACTTAGGTGTAATCTGATTTCAGTCGTTATTATTCTAAATGTTTTCTTCTAAACTGGTTTAAACAGCGAATTCTTAATTGCTCCTGTTTGTCTAGTTCATACATTTTTGGTTATTTAGTAAAGAATAATTAACTTCTATTTATTGATAATCAATCTATTTCTCTTCTCTTGAATGTGTTTAAAGATTCTTAGTTTCCTTTCATCCGTTCAAATTCCATTCCATTCATTTCAGATCTATAATTTTTCCTAGTTTGATTATCTTGCCCTGATAAACCATCTTTTGTTAAAAAACTTAAGCCAGTGCAACCAATCCTTTGACTCCATTAGCCCAATGGACTGAAACTACTTGATCTTAATCTCAGCTAAAGAATTCCATCAACTCAAACAAAATCAAAACCCCTGGACTTTATAACTAGCCTAATATCTTCTAAAACAAAGTTAAATTTTACAGAGAGAGCCCTCTCTGGGTACAGATTGGCTAGATTCTATACCTGAAGGTTGGTTTGTGGTTACCTCGAACCCCTTTCCTCTTCCAACAACTTCAAGAAAAATCTAAGTGATAACACAATCCAACAATATTTTGTCCCTTATAGCGTAGAAGAAGTCCAGATCTACATAATTTCTGAAGGAGCTGTTGCAGGGTGATTCAGTGCACCATTTGGAGAGATGATTTTCTGAGTGTTGGGGATCTGCCCTTCACTTTGGAGATCTATTGGAGGAGATCATTTTATTTTTTATATCAGATCAGATCCACTTTATAGATTTGAATATTTCCATAGATCTGTATTCTTAGATCTCATATCCACACTTTGTACATGGTGTTTTGCTGAAAAACCCCAAGGGGGATTGATAAAGGAGCTTGTATAGTGCATATATCTGCTATAGATCTAAATTTTTGTCCACATACCTACTCTATATCTGATGTACAACCTAATACCATTGTAGAGGTAATAAAATAACACTGTCATGGTATTGCAGTACTTATTTTTGCATGATTTTGGGCTATTTATGGCATGGGAGACCTGTTTAACTATGCAATAATGATTTTTTTTTTATTTCCTTTTGGATTTTTGTGCTATAATATTAGATCTAAGGAAAACATGAGCTTAATTTGATAGTTATTGCATATATTTTTGAAAAATGCGTTATTTATGCATGTATTGCTGAGTTTTCCCATTTGGGAATATTACAGTGGTATCAGAGCATGATCTTTGGCTCAACCTGTGAGTTTCAAGACAAGATGCTATAAGAAGAAGAAAGAGATCAAAATTATGGGAGGAATGAGTTTTATCTCATCTCTTTTCATATCTAAGAAGGACCTCACCAAGGAGGGCAAGAAAAGAAAATTAGAGAAAGGAAGTGAAACCACCTTAGGGTTTCAAGATGAGGAAGGTCCATGTACTTCCTATCAACAAAAAGAAGATCCAGTATTGCATAAAGCTCCAAAGAAACATACTATGGCCTTTTCTTTGAAAGATAAGAGGCATAGAAATGAAGAATACTTAGACATGAGATTATAAGTGAATATCTTGTAGAATATAAGTCTCAACCTAGAGCTATCAAGAAGAATCTAACTCTTCCACAGTTCATTAAGCTCAAAGAAGAAATGAGACCTTTCAGCAATAGAAGAATGAAGGGAAATAGATGTATATTTTCCACCTTTGATGGGTCATCCTCATGCACAACAAAGGCTTAGGGAAAGAAGTTGGATGCATTTCTTCTGCTACATCCAGTAGTAGAGAAAGAATTTGTTGAGATTGCAATACTGCACCTTCAGGGTGAAGAAAACAATTGGTGGTTTAGCCATTTGAGTCATGCAAGAGTGACTGCATATGTAGATTTTACTCAAAGGTTGATCAAGAAGTTTTATAAGAAGAAGTCCGGGCAGAAGAAGCCTTCACCACCACTTACTGCAAGAGCACTTGCACCTTTTCAAAGTGATATTGATCTCTTGATATCTGGAGTCCCATGCACTATTATGGAGATGCATGAAGAGGAGGAGACTTGTACCAGTGCTAATGAAGCCATAAAAGAGAAGCCATCATCATCAATATTTGGAGAAGTCATAACATTGGAAGGAGGAACCCTTGTAGCAGTACAAGATGTTCCCAAGTTGTACCAAGGTATGCACATGTTTCCATTTCCATTGCATGACTAAGGGTCAAAATATATTGCTGATTTGGAGCAGAAAACTTTCACTATGCTAAGCAGCCTTGATTTATTCAAGGAAGAGACAAACAGTCATCCTAGTGTATAATTGTTGAGTTGCACACACCCTTTGGGGTTGGAATGTAGATTCTTGGAGGATGGGATGAGTATTGTCTTGAACAATACATTGCAAAACTATGTGTTCAACATTGGACATGATCTTGAGGCAGCAGTTGCACCATCATGGAGATCAACAATGCTATCATTGAGCAGTAGTGATGAGATGGGGGCCCAACCATTGTTGAAGCATTCCAATGACCTTCCCATATGTATGACAAAGGATGGGCAGACAGTTTTTGGGGGACATCTTATGATGGATAACATCTCTCATGGTTGTGATGGATGTTTCACATCATGATGGGAGGTTTTTGCCTACCACCTATTTGGATCCTTATGGGGTCAACTTGGTCATTGACGAGTGGTCTTCATTTGGAGATCTCCAAGAGATTGCATTTAAACATCCCATGAAATGCAAAGATAGAAGTCTGATTTGGGAGGATGGTATTCTCCATTGGAGGGATGCCACATTTGGACATGACACACACTCACCATGGGTTGGATGGGTGATGTTGATGAGAAAGAGGTTGGAAAACCACTTGCAGATTTATGATACTGGGCAGCAGGAGGCAAGACTGCATTGGTTACTCTTGAAAGATTTTGGTCATCATGTGATACAATCTATTTCAAAGAGTTGGTTGGTGAATGGAACTTGGCATGGCACTTACATCCTATGGCAGCAAGGAGTTTTGATGTATTGGGATGGTGTGATATCTTTCATATCAACTATTATGATATTGCTCCATGATTTATATGATGATGGTGTGGGGAGGCAACTAGAGATGTTATTGCTTTGGTTGTTATTGAGAGAGTATGGGCTGATTTTCTCCCATACTTTGCATGATGTTTCAGGAGTAGGAGATGGCACTATCATGGTGCAAAGGGGCTACTTCTTAACTTTGGAGGATGAGGAGGTACTTCCACTTTGGGAGAAATCTCCCACACATAGCAACATTATTATTAATGGATTTGACATATGGGATGTCAAAGGATGGAGCTATGAGATGACCAAAGCCGTATTACAAAGGCCAACAATGTCGTCACTTGGGAACTTGGGTCTTTTGATGGAGTGTTCCCAGGATCACTTCACATATGATGCACTTTATGGGCATGTAGGAGATGATAGTGATGGAGTAGTGGATGGAGACATATATTACCATGATATGATATTCTTGACTTGGATCTCCAAGCATAAGAAGAGAGATATACATGCAATACTTGTGGGCTTTCTTTCCATGCACCTTGATGCATATCATTCCTTACGAGAGGAGTTCACTTGGGAGGGCATCCAACAGGATGTATATCAGCATATGGGGAGATGCATAGCCTAGATAATGATGAGGGAGAGGTTGTCACAACCACTTCCCTACTCATTGAGAGTGAGGGAGAACTTTCAATTGAGCCATTTCAGCTCAATGACCAAAGTACATGATAGAGGATGTATATTTCTGCCTTATGATTTGTACTCCTTTACTTTTTATGATCAAAATATTGTACCAAGAAGGGTCTTTACTTCTTGTATATTGTATTGTGATGTACTTGAGGCCATTTTCAGCATTGATGTTAGCCATTCTATTTGTGGCTTGTAGAAGATGCCACATGATTTTTGGTGTGCACCATTGGCACCAAGTTTTACCTTCATGATTTCATCTTGTAGGATGTTTGTGGCAGCAAACAAGTGGCTGAAAAGGCACTTGTTATACTTTGTATTGAGGTAGGCAAGGGATGCACTGTGCTGGTTCCACATATGGAACTATGATCCACCTCCTGCTTGTCATATGGAAACTTGTTTTTATCTATTTTTTCTTCCATGTATTGATGATGTTCTTGTTCTTATGGGAAGCTTGGTTGGGAGGATGGCACAAGAGTGGGAGGTGCCCATTGGGAGTATGATTCTCCATACTTCATAGGACACATGTTTCAGGAGAAACAATGGGCAGATCATGATTGCCACACTACACCTCTTGTCTTCATGTGGGAGGAGCCATTTGGAGAACTTGAGTTCTTGGGAGAGGCACTTCATGGATGTTTTGATTGGAGGGGTGACTTGGGTCATGCTTGAAGGCCATAATATTTCAGCCCAAGGTCAGCAACAACCCCACACATATCATAAGAGGATAGAGAAGAAGCGTGAGATGGACATTTTAGTCCCACATATTCAGCTATACAACCCACCTTCTTTGCAGGGGCTTAAGGTGGAGTAGATGTTTCATGAGTTACCATGTTGGAGGGTGACTCACTTTTTATGGATGATAGCTTGGGGATGGAGGCTTCACATGGGGATGATGAATCCCAATATATTTCTGATTCCATGTCTCAAGAAGGCCTCTAGACCATATGTAGTTGTTTCCATGGATATCCATTTGTTGCATGATGAGAGCCATTTGGATTTTTCACCAAAGGCATACTTTTACACATGGGAGGAACAACTTGAGGACACATTGATGAGAAAGCATCTTGTTCTTTGGAGAAACTCATCACTTGAGGATGCTACAGGAGGAAGAGGAGAGGCTCTTCATTTCTATCCTTGCATTTTCTTGAGGACAAGCAACATTTGGGAGGGGAGGATTGTAATATTCCTAAATTAGCATGCAGCTAATTGGAATATTAATTTTTCTCCAAACAAATAGTTAGATGAATAAATGAGTAGGGAGACCCATAAATATTTCTAGAATAAATAAAAACCCTCTTAATGGGAAAGGGATCATATTCACAGTTGGATAAAACACCTTCATGTGTGAACAAGGGCAATGCATGTGGACAAGTCAAGTTTGACCAAGTCAACAAAGCTAAGATGGAGGATGTGGAACATTAATGAAGATAACTCAGTGGTAATATAGATATGTTTGGATAGTTAGAATAAAGCCACCTTGAGTGTGGAAGAAGAATTTCATAGAGATACAATCAAGATTGACCAAATCCATCAGCGTTGTTATGGAGGAGTGGTATTGATGATGGGACAACGTAGTTTTGGAGGGAGATTCATTGCATGAAGATATAAACCCTATTGAGTGGGACCCAAGGTGAGAAGGCTCACATTTTTTATAAGGAAGAGGATGGAAGCCATATGGGGTTAGCTTATGATTATGATTTTTTGATTATATGGTCTATTTAGACATATTTATTTCTCTGTCTATTTAGCTGAGATAAAGTGTTGTTTAGCATAGGGTGTTCTTGATCGGGAATCCACCTCTTCCATTGAGTAGCTCTTAGAGGAGTCTTGCACCATATTGTCCACTATCTGGCTTGAGGCCAAGCTTCATCTTCCTTTGATAACATAGATCCTATTGAGGGTTTGTCTGTTGCAGTAAGCTGCAACAAGTGGAAGCTAGATCTTCAGATCTAGTCCATTTCAGTACTTCTTTTCAGTGGAGGAGGGTTCTAATCCATTGGAAGGAAAATATTGAATATATTGAGATATATTTTCATATCTTGCCTACGGGCCAACAATATTTTGTCCCCTACAATGCAGAAGAAGTCTAGATCTGCGTAATTTCTGAAGGAGTTGTTATAGGGTGATTCAGTGCACAATTTGGAGAGTTGATTTTATGAGTGTTGGGGGTCTGCCCTTCACTTTGGAGATCTGTTGGAGGAGATCATTTTATTGTCTATATCAGATTAGATCCAATTTCTAGATCTTAATATTTCGATAGATCTGTAGTCTTAGATCTCATATCTACACTTTGTACATGGTGTTTTGCTGAAAAACCCCAAGGGGGATTGATAAAGGAGCTTGTATAGTGCAAGGATATGCTATAGATCTAACTTTTTGTCCACATACCTACTCTAGATTTGATGTACAACCTAATTTTGTTGCAGAGGTAATAAAATAACGTTGTCATGGTATTCCAGCTTTAATACATGGTTGCAATCCTTATTTTTGCATGATTTTGGGCTATTTATGGCATGGGAGACCTGTTTAACTATGAAATAATGATTTGTTTCTGATTTCCTTTTGGATTTGGATGCTATAATATCAGATCTAAGGAAAACATGAGCTGCATTTGATAGTTATTTCATATATTTATGAAAATTACGTTATTTATGCATGTATTGTTGAGTTTTCCCATTTTGGAATATTACAAAATAAATGCACAACACCATGGCTATCTAGGAAATGGAAAGGCTCAGAAAAACCACTATAAATCTAGGCAATCCTCCATGCCAATGATAGATCATAACCAAGAAACCACATGTATGTTTCATGCATGCCAAAACTAACAAGTAAATCATACATGAAAATCGGTAGCTACAAACAAAACCCATTGTATTTGTTGATCTTGATGTCCTCTTGCGCTTTATTTATGTTCCTTTTCCTTCTTGATCCAAATCCCAAGTGTGGCACACTCCTCGAAGAGTGCTACAAGAAAAATCTAAGTGTCCAAGAGTATGAGAGAGAGAGAGAGAGAGAGAGAGAGAGAGAGAGAGCTCCAAAATTGAATTGGTAAAATATTATGAAAAAATCCTCAAAAGTATTTTTATCATTGAGGCCTCTATTTTCTTCATTTTATTTCATTTTTTCCTTCAATTTTCCTCACATGAAATTTTGCGACCTTTCACCTTCCTTTTCTCCTATTTTCCATTATTTTCATAAATAAATGCCAATTAATGCCTCTTTGCCTTTTCCAATTTCCTTAGCCATAATAAACCGAAAGTGACACCCACTAGGAAGTTTTTCCCATCATTCATCTTGGAATACGTGTTTCGTGACCTTGGTAGTATCATTTTTTACATGGAAATTCAACTAGGGTTGTTATAGAACCCTCCCCCTTGGGGGAACACCATCCTCGATGTTCAATCACACCTATGAACAACAATACACTGAAAACAAAACATACCTCCCATCGATATTTATAACACAAATCGTTGCAGTATTTACAATTTCCACTACTGAAAACATGACAACATATCATTTACTAGAGCTTTATGACACATCACATTACGGTATTTACAATAGAAACCACATATACACTCATGCTCATTTTCTTCGACCAGAAAATAATCAGACTTTCTATGGAGCTTTATAACAGAACTCAATACTATATTTACAATAATATACACATATACACATATGTACATTTTCTCAACTAGCAAATAAAATGTTATAGTGACTACATCCAAAACAAGGGAATCGAGAGGCTCATACCTCCACCCTCAAAAGTAGTACCATGATTCACCTCCTTCCTAGGAATTCCAGAATCCATGGAAAAATTCAAATTTGAATCCAATGCCCAACGCTACAATCCTACGACAATTTTCCTCTCAGTGAACAATTACCATCTTATTTTTCCAGGGCACACTCCCAATGTGCATTTTATTCCATCTGGAAATGATAATGACCAAAAAAATCCATCCCCTAACTTCTCTTCTCTTCTACATAGTACCTCAGGAAATTCAGTCACCCCCTTCCATGCAGTCACACACCTTCCAAGTTTCATGAGAATTCCCTTATATTCTATATAGTCCCTCTGGCAACCCCTCCCTTGGAAATGTTTCCTCGCATCAGAAGGCCCAAAAACAAGGTATATCCCTGCCTCAAAACCATCAAATCGGTCATAACATTCTCATGGAAATCAATGGACACTATTGGGTACCAGTATCCCACAATGGCCCTGCTCTTGAAGCACTTTATCAACATATTATTTCCTATTCCAATTCCTTTATTGTTGCTACTAATCCTTGTAGTCAGTTCCAACCACCCAATCGGTAATTTCCATGCTTTCTTGTACCAAGCACATAATTCCCATTAGAGTCAAAATAAATTGAAATAAATTCACATCATACCTCATTGGTGACTCGCCAATAATGTACACTTGAAAATATGTTAAAACTAAAATAAAACACAAATACTTATCCTTCAATCAATATTTAGAATCTACCTTTATCTGTGTCCTTTCCATATGCACACTGGATTGGTTTTCACATCAGACTCTTTTCAACCATGTACACATACACATAGTGTGCATCACACACATACAACCACACATGACATACAACACCGTACAATAGATGCACCTACACCTGACATACAACACATACACCTGCATCCAATGTATAATAAAACACATACACCTACACCCGGTGTACAACACAACACAATATATGCACCTACATCAGGTGTACGCCACAAAAAAACACATACACCTACATCTGGTGTACAACACAACACATACACATGTCATGATACCATGACTACAAAATGCACATACACAGTACCACACGTACACAAAAAAACATGTACAACATGCACACAATACCACATGTGCACAACATATCATGTGATACATGCATACAATACCACAAACACAACATGTACACATCACCACCTACACAACATGTACATAGCACCAAATGTGCACAACACCACCTGCACAACATGTATACAACACCACATGTACACAACACCACCTGCATAATGTGTACACAACACCATATGCACAACATGCACACAACACCACCTACACAACACCCCATGTACAACATGAACATGATACCACATACACACAACACTACATGTAAAACCATACACACATCACCACATGTACATAGCACCATATGTACAACATGCACACCATTCCATATATACACAACACCACATATGAAACATGCACAAAGCACCATATGTACACAACACCACATATCCAACATGCACACAACATCATATGTACACAACACCACATATCCAACATGCGCACGACACCATATGTACACAACACCACATATCCAACATGTTCAAAACACCATATATACAAAACACTGCATAAACAACATGTACACAACACCATATATACATAACATTTCATAGAAAAAATGTACACAACACCATATATACATAAGAGTGCATGCACACAACATCACAGGTGCAACATGTACAACATATATACAACAGTAGTACTGGACATCCATAGACCACACACTAAATCTACCAAGAAACCTTGCTTCTAGTAACCTTTCCGCTATTCATGCATGTTATATCATGTCACAGATCACACTTCTTCATTCCCTTGATGTATCCCTCAATATTACCTTTCCATAAAATAAACATAGACATAGTATAAAAATATAAAATCAATTCATATCCACATGATATTGACCTTGTAGATCTGTCAGGGTTACTCTTCCCACTTTATTCCTCATAAGACCAGGAACCTCTTCATTCCATTCACCTGCATAAGAAATCATCCCTCCATGAGAATGATTCCTGATGACCTTTTAAGGAAACAACATACATACATACATATATATAATCATTAGCATAAAGCAATCATGAACCCTGATTACCCTATCAACATATGTACATACATATATATACATATACACATTATCATAATCACGATCACAAGACAATTACCAGATATCAAAAGGTCAAGGTTAAGATAACTCCCTTTATCCATGCATCACATGCACAACATTGAGAACTAAAGTTCCTAACATATCTAATCCATATAATGCCTCAAATCCCTTTAATTTACCTTTCCCATTATTTTCCCGCCACCATCCATTTACACCAATGGACCCAACCAATCCAACTGGTTATCATACTCTTACCTTTAGCTGCCCTTTATTCATGCACCATGATTCATCCAGGTCTTACATTAGTTGTTGGGTTCTATGAAACTCTTCTCAAGCTCCATTAAATTTCCCCTTCCCAACCAATTCCCAAGACCCTCAAAACATAAAAAGGCAAGAACAAAAGCAAACAAGAAGAAAACCATGAAAAACCAGTAAAAATATGACACCACAAACAAATTGGTATTTTCATACACTAGACATAAATAAAATTGTAAATCAAGCACAATAAAATCACAAAATACCAAAAGCACAATACTAGCAAAAAACACCATGACTAAATCCCCATGGTTCTCAAGGAAATCTCAACCCAAGCCTTCTTCAATATTTCATGGCAAACTCTTTTTCCATGCAATCCTCTGCATCATACTACCTTAACACATAATTATCAGTGTATAATTAAATATAACAACATACCAATTAAACTTCTTGTTGTGCCAAGCATGTTGACCTATAACTGAACACATCAATGTCATCTCTCAAGGGACTCTGATTCCTTGATGAATCAAACCATAATTGGGAATTGGTTATTATACTTGTCAAATACATGTTCATGAATCTAGCACATATCCACATAATTTCAGACGAAATCAAGGTTAAGAAGACTTCTTGTATTCATTCAAAGTATCCATTCATTTGGAATTGTGGTTTCCAAACATAGCCAAAGGAATTATCACCCAATTCCTTTATTTACCTTTTTCCTTGCTACAATTGAGTCTTATTATGTACTATCACATCACCCAATTGTTAGTTATATAGAAAAATCAACTATTACCTTGTCATGCTAATACCAATCATGTTTCCATGAAACCGTTCACACATGTCAACCACATGTTCCAAAAATCAATACATCATAACTATTAAATTGAAATCAACATTTTCCAAGACCAACAACCATGTCTTAATCAACTAACAGTAAATATTCATAATACTACAACTAGCACCCACTTGTAGTCAAGTGAATATTAGTTATCTTAGCACATAATGTATTAGTACAACCATTTTAAAACAAGATCATTCCTTCATGTGATATTATAGACACATACTCATATCATGCCACTAATCAAACATTGAAACAACTTGTAAACATGACATGTTAGATAAACCAAATAGACAACATAATCAAACTCATACCTCAATGTATCTCAGGGGAGGATATAATATATGCACAAGTAAAATCATATTAGTATGACACAATATCACAAATATATTGACTCATACCTGAATATAATAAACATAACCATCTACACATGAAAATCTAGATTAGCACGATACATATAACACCAATATCTTAAATGCAATGACCATAATCAACATTTATATGTTCTCAATGCATATAGAAATAGGTTACTTCCATGCATGCCTATACATTGGACGTGGATATAATTGCACTGATTAACTAACATCTATCATGCACACAACCACACAACAATAGAATGACAAGCATGTACATAACCACAATGCTTATAACAACCATTAACCAACATATCTACATGCCCAAAATACAAACATGTATGACGATCTACTCTTACCCCGAGGTTCAATGTTGCAACCTCGCTCTATGATCTACATCTCCTACTTTATCTCATCCAACAATTTAGCATCATAACATACCAAGAAAATCATTATGACACAAACTACATAATGACCACCATGATGCATGTTTTACCTACTATGCATTCATAACCATAACCATGTCAATGCATGCATAACGACATATAGACACTAACATGCATAATGAATGCATATAAAACCGACATGCATTCATGACGAACATGTCCCAACATCAACATCATCAAATTATACACGACAACACAACTATACCATGCATACATAACAAGAACATATACAACCTACATGCATGCATGAAAAAGACATTCCTCCCATCAAGTGTAAGGGTTTAATTTGGCTCTGATACCACCCTGTAATGCCCTGATAAATCATACCAAAAGAGTTCCATACATCATATCCTTGATACCAAAAGAGTAAGGCTATGATACTGACCTCTAATGCTCTGATTCCAAAAGAGTTCTATACATCATATCCTTGATCTTGCAAATGGGTTTCCATTCTATATTCCCATATTTCATATTTATTTTTATCAAATTCAGGAGATCATGGACCAACTTGATTCTCTTTAGATTTGGACACTACTAAAATACTGGATACTTCCTTTGATCATTTATATTTGTTCTTATTTAACCTTCCCATCTCTACACTTTTGAGGTCTGCCTTAAAAATATTAAGGTGCAACTAAAGGAACATGGTATGATACCAATCGTTGGAAATAATGAGAGGTAGGAGGATCAATATTTTACTCTAGTAAGTTAATTTTAACTTCACAAATCATTTATTATCATTAGTATTATATTAAAACATAAGTTAGCATCACATCACATGAACAAATAACAACACCATTCAACAATTCACAACATATAAGATGATACACAAGATATTTTAGATAGAAACCCTTCTAGGAGAAAAAACACTGAACGCTTCTTAATTTACATCTTCAAATTTACATCAATGGGAAGCTCCAACTTCCAATATTTTTAACATCAACTGAAGGAGAATCCAACCCACTAGTTTACAAGGTCCAACCTGAAGGAAGCTCCAATTCCCTAATTTACTAGCTCCAACTAGAAGGATGACCCAATACCCTGATTTGCAAGCTCCGACTGGAAGGATGCTACAATGCCTTGGTTTTATCAAATTTAACTGAAAGTATGCTCCAACACCTTGTAGGAGCTCCAACCTTCCCAAAACCACTCTTGGAACCTTGAAGTATTTTCAGGCTCTAACCTAAAGGGAACTTCATTCTCCTAACTTGCACCACCTTGCCACCCTATTCAGCAAGTGGACCATATTTCACAATTTTCAAACTAGATCTAGCTATGTTCAATAAAAATACAAAACGAACTACAAAACAAGTTCTACTCTACAACCAAATCTACTCATGCTCAAGTTACATCAACCTGTCTAGTCACAAGACCTCGTCTCATCATATATATGAAACCCTAGGCCACAACATCTTTCAAAAATACTCTTACGAGCAATGATCATCAACATGCATATTTAACAGCTTTTCTTATTACACACATTTCTTGATCAAACCCTTGCATCTTTAGGTAGAAACCCGAGCGCAACATACATTAACATCAATCATGCCCTAGTAGGTAATCAATTCTCAGCTCATCATCACTAGAACAATAACATTAAGCCAGATTTACTTCTATAATACAAACCCTTAGTAGCCTCAACAACAAGAACCTATCAAAACCTAATGGTTGTTTCTTTAACCATATCAACAATTAGATATAAGTCAACGATAAACCTTTCTCAAATGTTTCCTTATGAAACACAAAATCATGAGAAAAAAATTGTAAATAGCATCAACCAAATCTACTCAGCAAATATATATATATATATATATAGCACTTATAGGGTCTTTGTAATGTGCACACTCTAACAACATGCTATGACTAATCCACTCATAAATCATCATGTAGTTATCAACAACAATGACACTAAAGTTGCTAGGTATGCACTATTATATTGCATAGACTTCACAATTTTCAAGCCACTCTCTCTCTCAAATCAAACCATAAACCATAGTAGTAGCATCATTCATACAAACTCCTCCATACAACTTTGTAGCAACTCACATGAAAATATAATGTAGCAATACATACACTACATTCTCTACTTCACATGGCACAAGTACATGGTAACACACAAATTCTCACACCCTTTCTTAACCATAAGAGACACGAGTGGAAACATACATGGCATCAACCATACAAGCAACTAATGTAACATTAGTAAGCACACTTAATAATGATATTAGCAATACAAGGATTATCAATTGAATAATTATGCTACAACATACACCCTTGGTCTTGTTAATGTAGTACACAAAATAGTACTAGCATACAAACTTTGATCCCTTCTCTTTGGAGGAAAACCATAGCTACAATGACACACATCTATTGTTTTCCTCTCATACTCATTCTGCAACCAAATACCAACTTTACATTTCGGTTTTATATAGTGAGGTTCAAGACTATTTCATAAAAAATATTGATGCTTCTGCTTCTTATCTCAAAGAACACAACTTCATTAATTTTCAACTACCATCCACAAGAGATTTAGACTAGTGCAAATATATCATGAGTGGACAACCCTTAGTATTCATGAATTAGGTCACAAGTCTCCTTATAATTGTCAACGGATTTCCTTTGAAATGTGTGAATGATCCTAAAAAATACACCATAAATACTCCACTCTATAAAGGGGTAAAATGTCTCTTATAACCTTGAGATGTGTGACTTCAAAATATGACGAAATGCTTTAGCTAATTTCTAGAAATTTTAGCTACAAAACTTGAACCAATACCACAGATGACCCTTAGAAATATACATAGAACAATTACCCTTAGATCCATCCAAAAGGGGCCTAAATCTCCTACGAAACAACTTCAGAATAAGATCTAAATTTAACACGCCCTAGTCATAGAATTATATATTAAATAAATATGGAAAAAAAAATGATGCAGGAGCATCCAGCTCCGAGGAGACAAAAGACGGTTGACTGTCTCAAAGAAAAAAAAATTTCACGTATTGTTGGACAGGTTATTAAACTTGTGTTTTTTAATTATTTTTTTTCATTATTCAGAAATTGGACAAAGACAGTAGGACTAGGATTATGAACTATTTTAGTTTTAGTAGTTAGTTAGAAGTTTGTTTGTTTCCTTTTAAAAGAAACTGGCTAAGCAGTTAAACATATTCTGGTTGTCAGTTCAACCGAAAGCAAGAAACTGTTATACCCTTGCAAGTATTTAAACAGGAAAAAGATGAAATGTAAGGTTCGAATCTCCAGCCAGGGAAGACCAGAAGAATTAGAGTTTTTTTTAATGAAAATCAGCTGTCAATTTAAATCTACAGCAAACTCTTTTATGTATTGATTTCCTGTATTTTATTATCAATACTGATATGCATTGTAATCCAAAGAACAGAGAGTTGAAACCATTGCAGACAGTAATGCATTGTAATCCAAAGAACAGAGAGTTGAAACCATTGCAGATAGCAAACATTTCTGCGTAAGGAGAAGACAACAAATGTACAGGACAAAGAGAGAAATTGCACAAGCAGAGAACTAAGAGTCACAGCGCACAAGGACTAATTTCCAGCGAGAAGAGTTAAGAAATATCCAGTCACAATTATCTACATTCCACCAACAAATTTCCAGGTAAAGCACAAATGTTCTTTAGAATTGATTGAATCGAAAAAGAGTCTCTTTAAACATATGAAAACTTGTTTTACTTATACAGTCTGTAACCCCACTGTTCATTACAAAAGTGCGTGGAAGGGTTTCTGAAACCGAGCGAACAACGCTCATATCATGATAAATTGAGAATCCCAAACTAAGTAAAACAGAACGCGTCAAAACCTTGTGCCACGGAATGACAGAGTAGGGTTTGGAAAAATAACCCACGAGACCACCACAACTAAAAGAGTGGGAACCAGAAAAATGTATAACCCTATTACGAAGTTAACGATAGACTCATAGTCGAAACGACCCTACCCATTTTGTTTTAGTCTGGGTTAGTTGTTTGCCTTTTGTTCACAGCAGAATGAACACTTGGTGTCAAGCAGTTCTGGGTAATCTGCAAGAATAGAAAAGGAGACAGGTTAGAAATCGGAAACGCCAGAAGCTGGATGAAGAAATCAAAAGTTGCATTGTAACAAAAACAAAACCACACACATTGTAACATTTACCTGTGACTGGAAAGGCGACATCGAGAGAGGTGAACAAAATCGAGTGCAAGAACCTGATAGCAAGGAACAAAATATATTAGTGATTGAGTAAAGTGCAGAGTAGATTAAAGCATGGAAGGTTAACTTACTTTGGAGGTGAAAGAGGTCGATTGAGAAAGACCATTGGCATAGAACTGAAGGTCCGACCGGTAACACAAACATGACAGTTAACAAGCTGAAACAAAGGAGCCTGCAAACCCATTACAGTCAAGAGCAACAGGGTCGTCTTAGTTCGATTAGAATCATTCATACCGCAAACGAACGAACATATAGTCGACGAAGCTATCATCTCGGTGAGGGTTTCATCGCACAGAACATCGAACCAGGAAGACATTAACAGAACCCTCGAGCAGATTGAAACGGAGAACCCTCATGGCACCGAATGAACAATAGAGTGAGGCCGAAGACCAAAATCAGGGTTTGTCACAAGGCGGGAGCATATAGAATCGAGGAAATCGACAGGTGTCAGCAAGGACCAGTGAGAAGGACGAGGAATTAAAGTGAAGGGTGATTGCAAGTTGGATCCCATCTATGGATCATTATCCACAATTAAAACCATATCTACGCATATATCGAAATGAAGTTAATGTTGTTTGTTAACCCATAGTTCGAAGGTGTAAGTGGGACCTGTAATTTGTTACGGTTACCCAACAATTAATTCAAAATTGAATACAGTCAGAGGGCTGGGCCATCAAAAGTGGTATCAGAGCGGGTTTGCTGAACAGGGAAAATGGAGGTTGGCAGAAGAGGAAGAGGAAGAGGAAGAGCAGTTCGAAGGGCAGCAGAAGAGGGACTACGCGAGGAGATTCGAATTTTGCATGAAAGATTGGCAGCAGTAGAAGCTGGGGGGAGGAGAGACCCTGCGGATGACAGTGATGAAGAGGTTGCAGAACTAGTAGATGAATTCGAAGGGGTGACACCTGAACTCAGATTATTGCAATCAGTTTTGTTATCCAGTCATAAGCCAAAACATGAACTTTCCACTTATGACGGAAGTTTGTCGGCAGATGTTTTATTAGATTGGCTGACCGAAGTAAACAAATATTTTGAGTTTGAGGAAACCAGTGAGGATAGGCAGGTGAAGTTCGCTGCCACAAAGTTGAAAGGACATGCGTCCTTGTGGTGGGACAACGTTCAGGCAGAAAGAAAAAGGCTACATAAACAGCCTATAAAGAAGTGGGCTAGAATGGAGGCAAAGCTGAAAGAGAATTTTCTGCCTAAAGACTATCAGATTATGCTGTACAGGCAAGTACAGAACTTGAGGCAACGGGGAATGACGGCCAAGGAATATATATAAGAATTTTATAAATTGAATTTGAGGGCAGGGTATATGGAAGATACCTCAGAAAAAATAGCAAGGTTCGTGAATGGGCTGAGAGGGGAGATACTGGATGAAATCGGTATTCTCTCACCCAGAAATTTAGATGAAGCATACCAGTTTGCCTTGAAGGCAGAGGAGAAAATAAACAGGAAAAAGAATGCCAGAAGAGGAGGTGGATCTGGCAGAGGAAAGGGGAAGGCCTTTGGTAGGGGCAGAGGCATAGGTTCAAATGAAGAAGGCAGCAGTTCCAAATCTGCAGGAACAACAGAAAAGGACAACAACACTAGAGGAGGATGACCAGCCCAGCAAGGGAGAGGTAGTGGTCGGGGCAGAGGAGTTGTCCAGTGCTATCGGTGCCACAAGTGGGGGTACAAGTCGTATGAATGTCCTGAAGGTGAACTAGCAGGTGGGAGAGGAGCTTATGTTGCCCAATCGGAGGAAGCTGAGGCACCGCCTCAGGAAGTAGAGAACGCACTAGAGACAGGTGAAGCCTTGGTGCTAAATAAGGTGCTGTTAAAAACAGCAAAGGAAATTGCAGAACCTGATCAACGAAAGGCCTTGTTCCGGACAGTTTGCAAATCACAGGGTAAGTGCTGAAAACTGATCATTGATAGCGGAAGTACTGATAATTTGGTGGCTACGAAAATGGTCGAGAAGTTGGGACTGAAAAAGCTGAAACATCCCACTCCTTACAAAGTGTCGTGGCTGCAGAAAGGACATCAACTGTTAGTTGATGAACAGTGCGAGGTGGAGTTCCAGATAGGCAGATATAAGGACAAAATTATCTGTGATGTTATGCCAATGGATGTCTGTCATATACTGTTAGGAAGGCCCTGGCAGTTTGACAGAAACGTAGTTCATGACGGAAAAACAAACTGCTATAAGTTTGTCAAAGATGGGATCAAACACACGCTTGTACCCATCAAAGAGGAAGGTACAGCAGAAACTAGTGGGGTAAAAGCGTTGCTGATGGGTGGAAAAGAGTTTTTAAAACAGATCGAAGACAACGATGTGAATTTTGCTGTTGTGAGGAGGCCAAGGACAGTGGTATTGCACACAAAGATTTCGGATTTACCCAAGGAGATCCAGGATATGTTGCAGGATTTTGGAGATATCGTAGTAGACAATTTTCCGGATGAACTGCCCCCCAAGAGAGGTATCAGTCATTGTATTGACTTTATACCAGGAGCTAGTCTGCCAAATAATGTAGCTTATTGCATGAGTCCTAAGGACAACGAGGAAATTAGGAATCAGGTATAGGAGTTGTTGGATAAAGGGTTGATTAGAGAAAGCATGAGCCCTTGTGCAATTACGACAGTTTTGGCTCCAAAGAAGGGAGGCGAGTGGCGAATGTGCATAGGTTCCAGGGCCATTAATAAAATTACTATCAGGTACAGGTTTCCATTGCCAAGAATGGACGATATGATGGATTGTTTGAGTGGGGTAGCTTATTTTTCGAAGATTGACTTGAAGAGTGGATATCACCAGATCCGAATTCGGGAGGGAGACGAATGGAAGACAGCCTTCAAGACAAATGAAGGGTTGTACGAGTGGCTGGTGATGCCATTTGGGCTGAGTAACACTCCCAGTACTTTCATGCGCTTAATGAACGAAGTGTTGAAAGAGTTCATTGGGAAGTTTGTGATTGTTTACTTAGATGATATATTGATTTTCAGCAAAACAAAAGAGGAACATTTCAGGCATGTTCAAAGTGTGTTGAGGAAGCTGCAGCAAAATAAGCTGCTGATAAATCTGAAGAAGTGTACTTTTTTCTAGCGGGAGTTAGTGTATCTGGGTTTTGTAATTGTAGAAAACGAACTGAAGATGGACCCAGAAAAGGTTGCAGCTATAGTTAGCTGGCCATCCCCAAAGAGTTTATTTGAAGTCCGAAGCTTTCACGGATTAGCAAGTTTTTACAGGAAATTCATCAGGAATTTCAGTGAAATCTGCGCACCCATGTTGGATACAATCAAGAAAGCAAATCAGCCTTTTCGCTGGACAGAAGCAGCGGAGAACAGTTTTCAGACTTTGAAAAGGAAGATCACAGAAAGGCCGATATTGAGGCTGCCTGACTTCAACAAACTTTTCCAGGTTCGTTGTGATGCCAGTGGTACAGCCATTGGGGCAGTGCTTAGTCAGGAAGATAGACCGGTCGCGTATTTCAGTGAAAAGCTGAATGAGAGTAGACAGAAGTACTCAACTTATGACAAGGAGTTCTATGCAATTGTACAAGCATTGAAGCATTGGAGACATTACCTATTAGGTAATGAGTTTGTTTTGTTTTCGGATAATTCTGCATTACAGTACATTATGCAGCAGCATAAATTGAACCATAAGCATGCAGAATGGGTTGAGTATCTTCAGAGTTTCACATTTGTGCTGAAACATATTAGTGGGCAGGCGAACAAGGTGGCAGATGCGCTGAGTAGGAGGACTTTATTCTTGCAGGAAAGTACAATGCAGGTTTTGGGCTTTGAGCACCTAAGAGATCTGTATCAGACAGATGCAGATTTTAAGGAGGCCTATGAGGCCTGCCAAAACCCTCTGTTGAGAAACAATAGTCCATGGTTGGACTATAATTTACAGGAAGGATTACTGTTCAGGGGAGGAAAATTATGCATACCCGATTGTTCGATGAGGGAGAACATTATTCGGGAAAATCACAGTGGAGGTCTAGCCGGACATTTCGGTATAGAAAAGACATTTTCGCAGGTTGAGCATTTTTATTTCTGGCCAAGGTTGCGACGGGACGTGCAGAGGTACGTAAGCAGGTGTAAGACATGTCAATTGGCGAAAGGTCACAGTCAAAATACAGGTATTTATTTGCCACTACCCATTCCGAGCAGACCATGGGACTCAGTCAGCTTGGACTTTGTCTTGGGTTTGCCTAAGACACAGCGGGGTTTTGATTCAGTAATGGTAGTGGTGGATTGGTTTTCAAAGATGGCACATTTTATACCTTGCAGGAAAACCAGTGATGCTACTCACGTAGCACACTTGTTTTTCACAGAGATTGTTATACTGCATGGTCTACCGAGATCCATCATTTCCGACAGGGACGTGAAGTTCACCGGACATTTTTGGCGAACCCTGTAGAAGAAGTTGGACACTCAGTTACAGTTCAGCTCCACTTACCACCCACAGACTGATGGGCAAACTGAAGTGGTGAACAGGAGCCTGGGAAATCTGCTACGGAGTTTAATAGGCGAAAATTCACGAATGTGGGACCGTGTACTTGCTCAGGCGGAATTCGCGTATAACGATTCACCGAATCGCAGCACAGGTTACAGTCCCTTCCAGATCTTGTATGGCATGCATCCACGCGGAGTGCATGAACTGCGGGATTTGGGAAAACTCGAAAAACGAAGCGCTGATGGGGAAGATTTCGCCCAAGCAATGAGCGACTTACATGAGTAGGTGAAGCTGAAGTTACAAGACAGTAGTCAGAAATACAAGCAGTGAGCTGATTCAAAACGACGGGAAGTTTAGTTTAATGTTGGAGATGAAGTCCTTGCACACTTTCGCAAGGAACGGTTTCCAAAGCGGGAATATAATAAGCTGAAGTTTAAAAATATTGGCCCCTGCAAAATCATTCGCAAGTTTTCCGCCAATGCCTATGAGTTACAGTTGCCACCAAGGATAGGTATTTCTCCCATCTTTAACGTGGCAGATCTGTTTCCATATGTTGTTGATCCTGAAGATAACGCAACAGTGAGGCCAACATGGGACACCAGTTGTGAGGAGAGTTCTTGGATGAGACAGATGCCTACGGCACATCCCCTTGAGATTGAGAGGATCCTCGACACACAGGTAGCCAGGCGCACACGCAGGAAGGAATATCTGCGATATTTAGTCAAGTGGAAGGACCGTCCGATTGAGGACAGTTCGTGGCTTGATGCGACGCAGATACAGAAAGCAGGTTATTCTATCGACGATCTCATGGAACGGAGCCATGACTTTTTGCCACCTCGGTAGCCTGATGCAGGAGCATCCAGCTCCGAGGAGACAAAAGACGGTTGACTATCTCCAAGAAAAAAAAAAATCACATATTGTTGGATAGGTTATTAAACTTGTGTTTTTTAATTATTTTTTTTCATTATTCAGAAATTGGACAAAGACAATAGGACTAGGATTATGAACTATTTTAGTTTTAGTAGTTAGTTAGAAGTTTGTTTGTTTCCTTTTAAAAGAAACTGGCTAAGCAGTTAAACATATTCTGGTTGTCAGCTCAACCGAAAGCAAGAAACTGTTATACCCTTGCAAGTATTTAAACAGGAAAAAGATGAAATGTAAGGTTCGAATCTCCAGCCAGGGAAGACCAGAAGAATTAGAGTTTTTTTTAATGAAAATCAGCTGTCAATTTAAATCTACAGCAAACTCTTTTATGTATTGATTTCCTGTATTTTATTATCAATACTGATATGCATTGTAATCCAAAGAACAGAGAGTTGAAACCATTGCAGAAATTAATGCATTGTAATCCAAAGAACAGAGAGTTGAAACCATTGCAGATAGCAAACATTTCTGCGTAAGGAGAAGACAACAAATGTACAGGACAAAGAGAGAAATTGCACAAGCAGAGAACTAAGAGTCACAGCGCACAAAGAATAATTTCCAGCGACAAGAGTTAAGAAATATCCAGTCACCATTATCTACATTCCACCAACAAATTTCCAGGTAAAGCACAAATGTTCTTTAGAATTGATTGAATCGAAAAAGAGTCTCTTTAAACATATGAAAACTTGTTTTACTTATACAGTTTGTAACCCCACTGTTCATTACAAAAGTGCGTGGAAGGGTTTCTGAACCCGAGCGAACAGCGCTCATATCATGATAAATTGAGAATCCCAAACTAAGTAAAACAGAACGCATCAAAACCTTGTGCCACGGAATGACAGAGTAGGGTTTGGAAAAATAACCCACGAGACCACCACAACTAAAAGAGCGGGAACCAGAAAAATGTATAACCCTATTACGAAGTTAACGATAGACTCATAGTCGAAACGACCCTACCCGTTTTGTTTTAGTCTGGGGTCGGTTGTTTGCCTTTTGTTCACAGCAGAACAAACACTTGGTGTCAAGCAATTCTGGGTAATCTGCAAGAATAGAAAAGGAGACAAGTTAGAAATCGGAAACGCCAGAAGCTGGATGAAGAAATTGAAAGTTGCATTGTAACAAAAACGAAACCACACACATTGTAACATTTACCTGTGACTGGAAAGGCGGCATCGAGAGAGGTGACCGAAATCGAGTGCAAGAACCTGATAGCAAGGAACAAAATATATTAGTGATTGAGTAAAGTGCAGAGTAGATTAAAGCATGGAAGGTTAACTTACTTTGGAGGCGAAAGAGGTCGATTGAGAAAGACCATTGGCGTAGAACTGAAGGTCTGACCTGTAACACAAACAGGACAGTTAACAAGCCGAAACAAAGGAGCCTGCAAACCCATTACAGTCAAGAGAAACAGGGTCGTCTTAGTTCGATTAGAATCATTCATACCGCAAACGAAAGAACAGATAGTCAACGGAGCTATCATCTCAGTGAGGGTTTCATCGCACAGAACATCGAACCAGGAAGACATTAACAGAACCCTCGAGCAGATTGAAACGGAGAACCCTCATGGCGCCGAATGAACAATAGAGTGAGGCCGAAGACCAAAATCAGGGTTTGTCATAAGGCGGGAGCAGATATAATCGAGGAAATCGACAGGTGTTAGCAAGGACCAGTGAGAAGGACGAGGAATTAAAGTGAAGGGTGATTGCAAGTTGGATCCCATCTACGGATCATTATCCACAATTAAAACCATATCTACGCATATATCGAAACGAAGTTAATGTTGTTTGTTAACCCATAGTTCGAAGGTGTAAGTGGGACCTGTAATTTGTTACGGTTACCCAACAATTAATTCGACATTGAATACAGTCAGAGGGCTGGGCCATCAAAAAAAACTTAAACTATCTGCAAAAAAACCTCCTTAGAAAATGACCACAATTAGATATGTGAATTTTCCTCATAACATGGCACAACTTTGCTCTGAATATTTAGAAATAGTATCCCAAACAAGGCTGGGGTTATCTCAAAGAATACCTTGAAGAAATTAGAGCCTTAAAACGAGCCATAATATTTTCAAAACTTTTCTTACCATTCCATGCTTCAAAATTGATGCAGAATGTGTCAAGGGATCATTGTTGAGGAGGTTGAAGTGTTGCACTATAATACCAACGAAGGAGAATCAGATGAAAATCAAAATTATTTGTCAAGGGAGGGTCAAGTAGCCTGTAATGAGCACAAAACCTCCAATGAAAAACTCAATCAAAGAGATAGAAATTATGCTCAAAATCTCTACCTTCCACACCAAATTTGCTTCACTCCTCAAGGCCACATAGAACTATGAAATATTAGACATCAATCTCATGTATTTTGTGGAGGATCTGAGCCTCCTTTTATAGAAATGAAGGAGGGATTTCAAGTGGCATTGAATTGATCCCAAAAGGAAGGAAACCAACCTTCAAAATTTAAATTCTAAATTTCACTTTGGAGCCAAAATCCCCAACAAACATTAGAGCAGAATTTTAATCAATTTTTTTATTTTTCCCTTGATAAAATCCTTTATTATTTTGACTAAAATAGACACATTTTAATTTAATTTTCTTGAATACACAAAAATTACTTGTGGGATCTCATTTGAGGCTTCTTAACCAAAAGCAGGGCTTCCATCTTTAAATAGGCATATCTCCTCAACCACGAGGACTTAGGAGATATACCACTTATCGTTGGAACCAAAATGATGAGGGCTATCAAATTAAGATGGCCTTGTGAGCAAATATACGTATATTCATCCTCAAAATATTCAATAAGTGTGGGGATTATAAGGTTTCCCTTCCTCTCTTCCATTGCTTCTTTTTATTTGGAGCCAAGTGCAGGGCTTCTAAAGTTTCTCTTCTTGTCTTCCAAAGCTTCTTGTTATTTGGAGTTTTCAATAAATACAAACTAAATGAATATTACAAATATTCAAATATTCCCATTAACATTAATGACAACACCATTCAACAATCATCACAACACTTTTCACCCAACTATTCAGTTTATGATATGACACAATGAACATAACCATACTGTAATATTGTAAATAAGAATTCATATGAAATCCTTGAATTCGTTCGTTGTCAACAAATAGTTTACACTCAATACTCGAAAGAGTATTATGCCCACGATTCAGTGGGAATTCACTTAGAAATAATTTAATTATATCCAACGCTAATGTGACTTTGACAATGCTTGGAATATGTTTTATCATACATTTTATATAACCCATGTTGTTCCAAATGAGATATTTGCTACACCGTTGATAAGTGATTGTGTAATCACAATCCAAAGTAGGTTGTGTCACTACTATTAATTATTGTTCTTTTTGGATTTGAGGATAATGCAGGAAAAGTGGCTTCAACCATCCAGTAAAGCAAAACAAAAATTCCAAGGTATGGGTACCTTATAATCAATAATTAAAATTAATCCTAACATGCATGAAGTAATCCCTACTCAAAATATGAAAGGAAACTATACGGTATTTCTTAAGGGATTATATCATTGTGATTATATTGGAAATTGACAACGTTAAAGAAACATGCACCCAAATGAAGTATATTTGATATTTGAATGTAATGCTGTACATAGTTTATTATCGAACCAAATAGTATAACCTCCTCGCATCTAAGTCATGTATAACAACCCAATCTGAAGATAATTAATTCAAGATATCCGAAGGAAAAGTTTGTATTATAAAATAATAAACATATTCTCTTAAAAGAAAGTTAACACTATCCATATTGAATATTGTGCAAAATGGGCTGGGTTGCACTATGAGACCTATGAGAAGTTATCACTATCCATATTGAATAGTGTGCAAAATGGGTTGGGTTGCACTATGAGACCTATGATTTTCGAGGATTCATTTTTGGGTGTCATCAAATGATTAAAGTTTCATTACCCATATCATAGTCCACATAAAATCTAATCTAATTAAGATTGGTGGATTTTCATATATGGAATCATTTTTGAGTGAAAAAAAGGTTGTAAATAGATGGTGTTTATTTGATGTAAATGGTATTAATTCAGTTTACTTAAGTTGATGAAGGGTAATTGAATGTTTAAAATTTAATATTTATCAATTTTATGTATATGTAAATGGGTATTAGCTTAAGATGGTTTATGGATATTATAATGATTAATAAATAAAATTCGAAAAAAAATAAATATTTTATTCAAGAATATATATATATATATATATATAAAAAGGTGTATGCATTAGTGTATGTTATTTCAAAGATTAAAAGTAGATGAAATATGTATCGTAATGTAAGGTTATTATGAATTAATGTTCCTATACATGCACATAAATATAATATAAATAAATAAATAATAAACAAATAATAGTAATAATAATGATTATATCTATATATACATAATATGTGGGACTAGGAATGATCAAATTGTATATGTATGTGGGTTATGGATTAAGGAATGCTTTATCACTTAACACAAGTTTGTTCCACCTCAACAGTTAAATGAATACAATGCTATGCGTAATAAGCCATAGGTCTAATACTGGCCTTGGATATGGGTGACTAGTGCAATATGGTAGCATGTTGTCAAAATTTATAACATTCAAGCATTGATATTATATATTGATCATGCCTTTGTAATCCGGATTTTACGCAGGAACGCAACAGAATACAGATATAACCATAGATACAGAGATGCAGCGGAAATAATGCTTCATTTTATTAATAAACGAATGACTGAAATAAGCTTACAAACATAATGGAAACAAGCTAGGGCGCTGGTAGCGTATCTCTGAGAAGAGATGTGGCGTACGCAAGCCTCTGAACTGTGTTACATTGAGGCTCGCAGGCCTATTATAGACATAATGGAAATAAAAGAGCTATGGTACTGGCAGCGTATCCCTGAGAAGAGATGTGGCGGCTACCAGCCCTTGAACTGTGTTACAATGCAGACATGATGGAGATGTGGCGAGCTAGGGCATTGGTAGCGCTTATCTCTGAGAAGAGATGTATCGGCTCCCAGCCCCCTGAACTATCTTACAATGAGGCGCGAGGGCCTATTTATTGTTGAGAAACAATGTAGAATCCGAAACGTCCAAAACCCTAACCGTAGGAGATGAAGCGCCAAAACTGTGGGCCCCGTTTGGGTAAATTGGTGGTTCAACTTCCCGGGGACGTAACTTTGGCATCCGATCTCCGTTTGACGTGCTCAATAGCTCGTTAGAAAGATCTATCCAAGGAGTACAATTTTTGAACGAGCAACATCGGTCCATGGACCCATGTTGCTCTCCGTTTTCCCAAAAAACGTCGTTTAGGGCCTCAAAACGACTCCGGAAGTTTAAGACCCGAAAAAATGCTAAAAATAGTAAGTTGTGCCGAAACTTACAAACTGAAATAACTGATGGTGGGGGTTCAAATGGACTCGATGGGTGGCCACCAATATCCACCTGGATTATTAATGCCCCAAAATGGCTCCGGGTGTGCAGGACCCGAAAACCTGCTATAAATAGTAAGTTGTGCTGAAGCTGAAAAACTGAAAGAATTGATGATGCGGGTCCAAATGGAATAGGTGGGAGGCCACCGATATCCACCTGGATCATTCCTCCCTCCTTAGGAAGCAATGGTCTCCATTGCGTTAAGTTCCTCCATGGGGGGGGGAATTTTGCTGAACTTGGTGTTGGATTTAGATGTGCCACCGGTGGGCAGCCATTGAAGGATCTGAAAAAAAAATTGTCCATCATCGCGTTCCTCTGTTTCTCGAGGGCATCCTCGAGCAAGATTTTGACAGGATCTCCTGCTCCCTCGTCTTTCTTTCCTTCCGCCATGGGGGGTCGTCGGGGTTGCGAGGTTGAACTCCTTATACCCGGGCCGCATTGGGGACATGAAGAGAAAAACAGAGAAAGAGCAGACCCGCTCTGATACCACTGATCCGGATTTATGCAGGAACGCAACAGAATACAAATATAACCATAGATACAGAGATGCAGCGGAAATAATGCTTCAATTTATTAATAAACGAATGACTGAAATAAGCTTACAAACATAATGGAAACAAGCTAGGGCACTGGTAGCATATCTCTGAGAAGAGATGTGGCGTACGCAGGCCTCTGAACTGTGTTACATTGAGGCTCGCAGGCCTATTATAGACATAATGGAAACAAAAGAGCTATGGTACTAGCAGCGTATCCCTGAGAAGAGATGTGGCGGCTACCAGCCCTTGAACTGTGTTACAATGCAGACATGATGGAGATGTGGCGAGCTAGGGCACTGGTAGCGCTTATCTCTGAGAAGAGATGTATCGGCTCCCAGCCCCCTGAACTGTCTTACAATGAGGCGCGAGGGCCTATTTATTGTTGAGAAACAATGTAGAATCCGAAACGTCCAAAACCCTAACAGTAGGAGATGAGGCGCCAAAACTGTGGGCCTCGTTTGGGTAAATTGGTGGTTCAACTTCCCGAGGACGTAACTTTGGCATCCGATCTCCGTTTGACGCGCTCAATAGCTCGTTAGAAAGATCTGTCCGAGGAGTACAACTTTTGAACGAGCAACATTTGTCCATGGACCCATGTTTCTCTCTGTTTTCCCAAAAAGCGTCGTTTAGGGCCTCAAAATGGCTCCGGAAGTTTAAGACCCGAAAAACTGCTAAAAATAGTAAGTTGTGCCGAAACTTACAAACTGAAATAACTGATGGTGGGGGTTCAAATGGACTCGATGGGTGGCCACCAATATCCACCTGGATTATTAATGCCCCAAAATGGCTCCGGTGTGCAGGACCCGAAAACCTGCTATAAATAGTAAGTTGTGCTGAAGCTGAAAAACTGAAAGAATTGATGCTGCGGGTCCAAATGGAATAGGTGGGAGGCCACCGATATCCACCTGGATCACTTTGGCATGATTGAATTAGTGTAAATGGTATTCACTTGTATATATGATACTCAAATTAATTAGTAATGTGTAAGGTTACTACATGTGTGATGAGAACTCGTTATTAAGGAAATTGTTTTGTTTTTCAAAAAAAAATGTGAAAGTTTGGTGGTATTTATAAGGAGTATATTTTAATGGTACCTTGAGTGGAAATACCAACTGCTTCCCCTTGTTGAATTGAGGTGGTAGTACTAGGTTTACATCAAGTATAGTTATTCGTGATTCAATTATTATGCAAGTCAAGACCATGCTTGAAATATTCAAGCTTTATGTAAAATAATTTCAACCTAAATTCAACTTTTTAACACCATCAGGATAAGTCCTTAAACCAATCGGATATTGTCGAAGAAATGTCACCATTACTTGGTAATACAATTCATACTCTAGCAAATTTCCAAAATTTTATAGATATTACTATTCCTCCCTATTGGAAATAAATCAAGATTTTGTTCGGCATATGTGATTGTGAGCATCATCATTAGGGAATTCTACCCTCTTTTGAAAAGGGATGCCCTAGAATTTGAGGTCGATATATTAAATGCTTGGAATGCTAACATTGGTAATAGATGATAATAATCAAGCTACTCTAATAATTATATAATATTCTTGTTTTCAAATGTGCACTCCACAAAAAATGGCAAAAAAGTTTCAATAACATAAATGTATATGTTTGTGTGTAGACTTTTGGAAGGGAAAAAGAGACTGCATAAAATTTATGTGTAAATATCTTTAATAAATGTTTGACAAGTGAATCAGAAAATTTATTTCATCCAATTGTATGGGATAGGGTTAATGCAGAGGAATTAAATCCTAATACCATCTCTAGGGAGGAGATGTTCAGACATGTCATCAATCCCATGTTGTTATAAAACTTCGAGACAAAGCTGAAATTTAGAGATGTGAGTGTAATGCCTTTGTTTACTTTGACTATGAGACGAAAAAATTCTATACCACTTGGAATTTGAGAAAGAGTTTATGGCTTCTAATTTATTTTTTAGGACATCAAGGTTGATGATCTAGTGATTATTGTTATTTTTATAATCCCATTTGATGATGATTATGACATATTTATTTTGATTGCAGTTTTCATTGCATTGATGCTTATGTTACATATGGTTGTTGATGAATTTAATGATGTTATAACATGTTATTTTACTTGGATGGTTATTTTTAGGACTCGATATGACTAAAAATGATTTGAGTGTGGCAGGAGATCACCTTGGAACACATGCACGTGATGAGTTAGAATTTTTTTTGTTTATTCATTTGAGTACCGTAATGCTCGAATTTCATTTATAAATAATATGTTGTTATAGTTACTGAAAACATATTAGTGGTTGCAAGCACAAGTCAGGTGCTCGGTCAAACAAATCATACCTGGGTGATGGGGCTATAAAACACAAATAGAACTTCATGGAAGGGGTGTGAGTACGCCCTTGATTCCACCCACTAGCACTCTCGTCGTGACTTAGGTTGCAAGGTATTGGGATGACTTCATCTTGAAGCTCACGATGTCAAGGGGGTGGACCCCAGATTTGGGTCAAAAGTTTTACTAGGGGGCATGCATCAAAGCATATTCCTTAATCCCCAACACCATTTATCTCACCATAGAAGGTGACATAGGAGATGGAATTGGTCTTCATTGTTGTGTCCAGATTTACCCTATTAATCACAGATGCCTTAAGGGAAAGTATCGTGGCACCCTTGGAATTTCGAGAGGAATTTTTTGAAGAGCACAATCAAATTGGAACCCTTGGCATCAGGAAGAAAAATATGGAAGGTAAATAAGGGTTCATGATAAGATCTAATACACATAAAGTAGTAAGTGAGTTCTGGAATAAAAATATTTAAATTAGAAGCAAACCTTGGGGAAAGGGAGAATAGGTAAAAATTACAAAATCTTAGACAAATTTGTAACCCTACTACCCTTCTCACTCTTGGAAAAACTTAATTATATAATTTATATTTAAATAACTCCTGAAATATAAGATTTTATAATAAAAAAGGGGAAAGGGGACATAGAGTTAAATTAGAAACATTAATCCAATGATAATTTACTATCATTATGAAAAAAAAAATTGCATGAAAATAAAGAATAATAACTTAAATTTTGATGAATTAACTTTCATGAGAAAAAATACATGTGGCAAGATCATAACCCAAGAATCTCCAACTAAGATTTTAACTTGAGAAAAATTAGGAAGTAGTTGGGGAAAAAATATGAAACCCACTTGTTGACTTAAGTAATCAACAAAAAATTGGGAGTATAAATTGGGATCCAGGGACAACTAGGAGAAGATGTAGGGAAACATGTTTGGGTGAGGGGAAATAACAACTTTCATAAGAAATTAAGTAAATAATTTTAGGATATATTTGGTGAGATTTTGACATGTGGATAGATGAATAATAAAAATATTAGATTAATGAAATAAATTATTTTTGCACGAAGTGACAAGTGTCATCATTGAAACATTTTGTAAAACAAGGAGTAAATTATGAGAAAGGGGGACTCTTTTGGCCCTACTATTAGATACTATCCTAATTTTATTATGTAGTTAGAGTGACTACTGAATTCTATAGTGAGTTTGGTAGAGGTGGAGGCTCTTTTACTAGGAAACTCTTGATTTAGAGTGTTATTCTCCACTTGCTAGTGTTTTTCTTCTTTTGTACAATAGCATTGAAACTCGCGGGTACCTCGGAAAGAAGAGTACCCAAGGAGTAGAGTGGGAGGTCAACTGATGAGTCAAAATTTTTCAGTTGGGATGCAGAAATTTCCACACGTGAAATAGGACTGCATCAAGGGATTCCAAGAAATCAATGAATCTGAGATCGAGTTCCATTCCCTTGGTGCACGATATCATTGGATTTAGAAATATTTCTCCTATATTTTTATGATTGTTTGCAATAAAAAAATTATGTATGGTTGTGAATTCCTCTGATGTGGTGTCGATGGTGTTGGAATCGCCAACATTTAGGGGATCTCCCCAATATGAATTCCCAAATAGACCTCACAATGTTTTGTGTGGGAGTCCCATCTAGAATAAAGGCCTCATTTCCATATTATTAAAGATCTGCCTTGGCTCTGACTATCAGCAAGAGAGGGGGGTGAAAATGTACTTTCGAAAAGCAAGGGGGGTGTGCCTGGTGATTGTCCAACTGCAAGTGTTTCAAGGTTCTTCTATTGCGGGGGGAGAAAAAGAAGTGATCAGCCTCTAAGAGAGAGGTAATAGTACCACCCAAGAAGAGACACACATGAACCAAAGGATCCATCTAACATCCAATAGAATAGTACACAAGGGATGCAATGGTCATTACAACCAACAATTGATAAATATCTTCCTAATATCCTAAGAAATAGTCCATGAGGATGGGAAAACAATAATAACCATTAAAACACATTCTAAATTATATAAGTACTAAAATAATTGAAATAGTTCAACTACCTTACCACATGTGAAAGAAAACATGAAGTAAAAACACCTGCAGAATAGTCTAACAAACATTCATAATCCATGCATGAAGAATGTGTTTGTTAATCAAGGTTGTCATTTATGTCAATAGCTAAGATGGAAAATATTCTTGTGATGTCAATGAACCTCATGCAATCCCTAAGTGCTAAGGATGCTATCAATGAAAAGGTCAACCCATGAAGATGTCAAACCAGTAATGAAGAAGTCCTAAGAAGTCCTTCAACTAGCTATAATGTTGCATATGCCTTGATGATCTAGACCTTAACCTTTGATGAAATATGGAGTCATACACTTGATTATGTCATACACTAAATGAATGACCACAATTGATGATGGCACTTGATGAAGGTTGAAATAATAGATGATAACGTGGAAGATATCATTTAAAGGTTAGAAGACTATTTTGAAGTTTTCCTAATGATGCTGCACTATTACATATCACTGCACAATTATGTGATGACATGGATGATACATATTGGCAGACACTATCATTATGAAAAGAATGTCTTACATGTTCCTATGATGATGAAGAAGCCAAATAATGGAGAAGACAAACAATGGAGAAGCCAAACAAAGAAGCCATACAGTCTTGATCATTTTCTACACTAAATAATTTAAGGACAGTCACAAAGAAATTTATTTTTTCCAACCTTAGATGAAATATTTCAACATGGGACCTACACCATCTTGAAGAGCATATTTTTTCCTTTCCAACGAGCTATTACTCGGCCTGAAACTCCAAGCGGTTTGAAAGATATGGATTTTTTTAAGTTAAGGAAATTATATTTAGCAGTGAGCTAACCTACACTTTCTCTCTCAAGTTGGCCTCCCTCCAAAAATTCACGTCCCCTCATTCCAATCAAAAATATGTATATATAGGTTCATACTCCCTCCTTTGGGTCAAGAATTTCGGTGAAAAAAAAACACAAAAAATCAGGAAAACGCAGAAGTGTGAAGGGGGCTGAGGAAGATAAAAGACATAGACTATTTTGGGCAATTGTTGTATTCAGACCTATTTCTACTACACTATCAAACTCAGAAACTTAGATCTGTGGTATAGAAAAAGGGTGTTAAGGATTGCTGTAGCAGACCGCAAAAATCTAGAGGAGTTCTAGGCAGTTTGGAAAACGGTGACAAGCCTAATCTAAGCCTAAATTAATCCTAGAAGGAAGCCCTAAACACAAGAATCAAGGGACAACAAGACCACAGCCTTGGAGGAGGTTTGGAAGGTAGGAGAAGGGATTGCATCAGTTAGTTACAAGCCCTAACCAAGACCAGACTTATATTGCAGCAAGAACAGTCCTAAAACAAAGTAAAGATTTTGGACTAGTCACATAAGAGACACAACCCTGTGACTGCATGGAAAAGCTTGGACAGTCGCCATTATAGCTCAAATTTGTGGAGCAGTCTAAGGAAAGTGTGAATTTTCTGGTGTGGCTTGTTCCAACATTAATACTAGTCATTGGTCAAGGCTTGAATGGTGGTTTTGGGCATCATATTTGGAGCAGTCCCGAGGCATAATTGTGACATATTTTGGAGTCACCTTTAGAAGACTTATGGAGACCTATTGAAGACATATTGAAGTAGCTATTGAAGGAGCATTGATTCTTGGAGAATCTCTAGTATTGTTTGAGGTCTCTTGAAGTCCAGTGTGTAGATTTGACTTGTTGATAAGTGAAAACTTGGGCAACATATTGAAGACATTTTGTGAAGACAACCTTAAGGAGCAGGCCATTTGGAGCACCGTGTGAAGACACTCTTGGAGCGCCTTGTGAATACTCCCTTGGAGAGTTCTTGAAGAATCCATTGAAGAGGCTTAAATTAGGTGCGGAACTTGGGCTGCCTATTGAAGACACCTTAAAGGTGTAGGAGATATTATTGATGCATTGATGTCATCATGAGGTAACTTGGAGAAATTGTTTGGGTACAATGAAGAGTAGTGGTGACACCTTCTAAGAAGAAAAGGTTGTCATTGATGACGTAATGTGGAGACTACAATGAAGACTAAGTGAATATTAACAAGGCTCGTTGAAGAAGACATTGGGAGCCATGAAGTATAACCAAATATATCTTGACGAATTGAAGTAGGAGGTTGGATCCTCATCGAGACAATGTTGGTGCCTTGGAAGATAGGGTTGGGTTTTTGGAGGAAAGCCCTGAAGTGCTGCAAGTCCAAGAAGACAAGGGTTAGAGCACCTTGTACGGATAGAGAGTTGGGCATGAGATTGGTGCCTTGGAAGATAGGTTTGGAGCCCTTTAGGTCGGTGCCTCAGAATTGATAAGGTTGGTGCCTTGGAAGATAGGGTTAGAGCCCTTGAGGTTGGTGCCTCAGAATTGATAAGGTTGGAGCCTTGGAAGTCCAAGTCGGTGCTTGGAAAATACAGGTTGGAGCCTGGGAGATTGAAGATTGGTGTCTTCATCTAGGGTTGGAGCCCTACATATATTGTACTTGATTTATTGTAAAGAAGAAATTAATAAAAGCATTTATTCTTATTTTTCATTTTGTGTTCTAGATATAGGTGATCTAACTGGTAAAATTAACAATTTAAAAGAAATAATAATTCACCCCCCTCTCAGTATTTCCAACAATTGGGATCAGAGCCAGTACCTTCACTCAAAGCCTAACAGCTTGAAGGTTGATCTTCAGAACAAAAATGGCAAAGCCAAGGAAGAAAGTCTCCAATCCTCCTAAAGATGTCTCTTCCTCAAACATTGAAATTGAAGTAAATCAATTTGCGAAGGCTCCATTGTTCAATGGAAATTTTGGTATATGGGTGGCGAGAATGAGGAATTTCTTGAAGACTCAAGGAATTGAAGTTTGGAAATCAGTGATTACTAATGACATGATGAACGAAGAATCCAAGGAGTACAATACAAGAGCAATGAAGGAAATTTTGAATGGTTTACCAAATTCTGTGAAGGCCAATTTTGAAAAATGTTCGTCAGCAAAAGTCATATGGGACAAACTTCATGATATTCACTCAAAAAGAGCATTGAAAATGATCTCTAGTCAAGAAGATGATCAAAAACAAGAAAGAAGTCTAGAATCTATCAAGGAAGCTGAAGATAAGAGAGATGACAACAAGGCTAAAGAATACCTAGAAGATGAAGAGAACAAAGAAGACTTTGAAGAAGATATCTTGAATAAACTTATGGCTTCCATGGAAGAGATTAACAGTTTGAAAAATGAAAATGAGGAACTTAAGAAGAAAGCGCAAGATGGTAACCAAGGCAAGATAAGGAAGGAAATTGACTTTGTCAAGCTTCAAGTACAAGAAAGAGATGAGGAGATCACCAAACTTAAAGAGGAATTTAATCAAAATAAAAGAAAGCATCATGAAAAAGTCATATCTATGACAAATCACTTGGATAAGGCAAAGAAAAGGGAAGAAACTTTGTCAAGCCACCTTGAACAAAGACTTAAGAGCTTGAACAATATTGAAGCAGAGATTGGTCAATACAAGGACGAGGTCTCCTCTCTTAGCTCTCAACTAGAAGAAGAAAGGAAACAAGCGCAAGGAGCTGAGAAGGTGATGGAAACTTTGGCATTCATAGAAGGACAAGTTAATGAAGCATAAAAGGAGAGAAACACCATGATAGGCCAACTAGAAAAAAAGGATGAAGAAATCTTGAAACTAAAATCAGACATCAATCTTCTCAAGGCTGAAACATGTGAAGCTACAAGAACAAAAGAAGAAATGGAGAGAAGTCTAGCAAAGGAGAATGAAGAAATATTCAAAATGAAATCAAATATCATCTCCCTTAAAATCAGAGCACATGAAACAACAAGGATGATGGAAGAAATGAAGAAGAAACTACTTATGAAAGATGAAGATTGCGAAAATTTGAAAGGAGAAATTTTCCTTCTTGAAAAGGAAGTTGAATTGATGAATAAAAACTTGAAAATCTCTCAAACCCTAGATGAAATCCTAAGTCAGCAAAGGTCTCCCCTTGATAAATCAGGTCTTGGCTATGCAGGTGAATCCTCAAGCAAGAATGATAATGCTTCAAACAACAAATATGTGAGAAACCTAGAAAGAAATGTTGATGCTCCCAGTTCCAACAAAGGCAAGGAGAAGAATCAAGACAACAATGGAAGAAATTCTACGCTAAGGAGACTTGCATATGGTGTCAAGAATACAAAAGGCAATGAATATCATCAAAGAATCCCAAGGCAAAAAGACTTCAAGAGTACTTCAAGGAATTCTTCATCACCCAGGTACCAGATTATATTTATTGGATATTGCTATTCTTGTACAAACTTTGGGCACGTGGAAAAATATTGTAGGGCATATCATAAAGACAAATATAATGGTCCCCGTCAATCTCCTTGAAGCAATTTTGCAAGAAGAAGTCATGATTTTTTATTCGTGAACAAGATAGAGTGTTTCAATTTCCATAACATTGGACATATGGCACGTGATTGTAACTTGACTTGGGCCCCTGCACAAGCTAGAACCATGCCAGAGAAGAAAGTTACACAAGTATGGAGAAGGAAACAAGTTGAATAAGGAATTCTCTTGAACACTCCAGCGAACAACACATGTTGTTGACTTGATAAAGTCATCATTGATATTCTAGAAGTTATCCGTGAATGGGCCCTATGAAATCTTTGATGAGTCACCCATGGACACTCATCCTTTGATAGATCATCTCTCAGGAGCAACTCCATTGAAGAACATGATTCCAATATTGACTTCTTCCACCCGATAACAAGGTAGAAATATTTCTTGAAGCTGGAGGAGGTTATGCATGCACAGGGAGTTGGTTCATCACATGAAAAAAAAGACCATGCATACAACTTAGGGGGAGAAAGTACATTAAGAAGAGCACCATGACAGGGAGAGAAACATATCTTACATGGAGAACTATCATTGATGAAGGAAACATGAAGAAGAAACATGCTAAGAAGCAGCTTGATAGGGGGAGTACTTGGGCACCCCATTTGCCATTTATGTCAAAGGGGGCGAGAATGTTGGAAGGGCGAGAATATTGCCATCAACGACAAAGGGGGAGATTTTTAATCAAGGTTATCATTGATGTCAATAGCTGAGATGGAAAATATTCTTGTGATGTCAATGAACCTCATGCAATCCCTAAGTGCTAAGGATGCCATCAATGAAAAGGTCAACCCATGAAGATGTCAAACCATTAATGAAGAAGTCCTAAGAAGTCCTTCAACTAGCTATAATTTTGCATATGCCTTGATGATATAGACCTTAACCTTTGATGAAATATGGAGTCATACACTTGATGATGTCATACACTAAATGAATGACAACAATTTATGATGGCACTTGATGAAGGTTGAAATAATAGATGATAACGTGGAAGATATCATTTGAAGGTTGGAAGACTATTTTGAAGTTCTCCTAATGATGTTGCACTATAACATATCACTGAAAAATTATGTGATGACATGGATGATACACATTTCTGGACACTATCATGATGACAATGATGTCTTACATGTTCCTATGATGATGAAGAAGCCAAATAATGGAGAATACAAACAATGGAGAAGCCAAACAAAGAAGCCATACTGTCTTGATCATTTTCTAAACTAAATAATTTAAGGACAGTCACAAAGAAAAATGTTTTTTCCAACCTTAGAGGTAATCTTTCAACATGGGACCTACACCATCTTGAAGAGCATAATTTTTCCACTAGAGAATTTGGCGGAAATTCCGACGGCCAATTCGTCGCTATTCCGACACATAGTCGTCGCAAGAGCGACAGTTCGGGGGCGGACAAACCGTGGTTTGTCATGCCGTTGCCATTCCGACGCACGTAAAAAGTGTCGCACTATCGACACTTCTTCCGTCGTTCCGAACAAGCGTCACTCTTGAGCGTCTCCTAAGCGTATTGCCTCGACGTTGTAAGCCCATGTCACACTTCAGTCAAATGTGGTTCGGCGTTTGCAGGCGTTGCTCTTTGGCGGCTTGTAAACCATGGCAATTCCGATGCGTGGTCCGGCGTTTAAGACGTCAGCTCGCCAGCAGCTTGTAAACCGTCGCCAATTCCCAGATAGCATTAATCCGAAGTTTTTGACGTCACTCTTTCAACAGCTTGTAAACGTCCGCCAGTGTCATTAAACATGGTGGCGTTTTGGGCCGTTCTTTGTTTAGAAGCGTCACGGAAGATGTCGCAAATACCGACGATATGTGGTCCGGCGTTTGGGCGTCGCTCTTCAGACGTTTTTATGCTGTCTTTCTTCCAGCGATTACGGTTGTAGATTGAGCGATCTAAGGCGATCAGGTAGACCCGGCGAGGGTTCAATTTAAAAAAAAAAAAAAAATTAAAATTTTAAAAGATGAGAAACACTGTTTTGAATATATTATATGAAGTAAAACAGTCCATGAAAGTGAAATAGCAGTATGTAGAATAGTAAAGCAACAGATAGAGTACCGACGTCCATTGTTCCAAATACAAATTAAAGTACCCAAAACCCTACAACAGTGAAGTAAAACAGTCCATGAAAGTGAAATAGCAGTATGTAGAATAGTAAAGCAACAGATAGAGTACCGGCGTCCATTGTTCCAAATACAAATTAAAGTACCCAAAATCCTTGAACAGAGAAAAACGCTAATCATGTGAGGAGTGTGATATGTCCAAAATATAAAAAGACCATCAGACCATATCAATAAACCAGCAACATAGACCAGCATCGCTAGTTTTGAAGACAGAGTGATAAACATTAATCATTTTTTTTCACAAGAGAAAAAACGTTGTTTTGAATATATTATATGAAGTAAAACAGTCCATGAAGTCATTACATTTTCACATCTGAAGATTGGAACCCAAATATCCATCCAGAAAAGTGGAAGTCCCACCCCAGACAGTGATAGAAAAATACCCCATGTCACATACAGGGACTTGATATAAAACCCAGTAACGGTCCACATGGAGATTATCGACAATCTGAGAAAGCATCCAAATATGCCTGAGGCATCTATAAGAAAGTGAAATAGCAGTATGTAGAATAGTAAAGCAACAGATAGAGTACCGACGTTCATTGTTCCAAATACAAATTAAAGTACCCAAAATACTTGAACAGAGAAAAACGCTAATCATGTGAGGAGTGTGATATGTCCAAAATATAAAAAGACCATCAGACCATATCAATAAACCAGCAACATAGACCAGCATCGCTAGTTTTGAAGGCAGAGTGATAAACACTAATCATTTTTTTTTCACAAGAGAAAAAACGTTGTTTTGAATATATTATATGAAGTAAAACAGTCCATGAAGTTATTACATTTTCACATCTGAAGATTGGAACCCAAATATCCATCCAGAGAAGTGGAAGTCCCACCCCAGACAATGATAGAAAAATACCCCATGTCACATACAGGGACATGATATAAAACCCAGTAACGGTCCACATGGAGATTATCGACAATCTGAGAAAGCATCCAAATATGCCGAGGCATCTATAAGAAAGTGAAATAGCAGTATGTAGAATAGTAAAACAACAGATAGAGTACCGACGTCCATTGTTCCAAATACAAATTAAAGTACCCAAAATCCTTGAACAGAGAAAAACTCTAATCATGTGAGGAGTGTGATATGTCCAAAATATAAAAAGACCATCAGACCATATCAATAAACCAACAACATAGACCAGCATCGCTATTTTTGAAGGCAGATTGATAAACATTAATCATTTTTTTTTCACAAGAGAAAAAACATTGTTTTGAATATATTATATGAAGTAAAACAGTCCATGAAGTCATTACATTTTCACATCTGAAGATTGGAACCCAAATATCCATCCAGAAAAGTGGAAGTCCCACCCCAGACAATGATAGAAAATACCCCATGTCACATACAGGGACATGATATAAAACCCAGTAACGGTCCACATGGAGATTATCGACAATCTGAGAAAGCATCCAAATATGCCCGAGGCATCTATAAGAAAGTGAAATAGTAGTATGTAGAATAGTAAAGCAGCAGATAGAGTATCTGGAAAAGATATTGTTCACAAATAAATTAAAATTACTTAAAATAGCCGAACTGACTTATTAATCATGTGAGGAGTGTGATATGTCCAAAATATAACATGACCATAGACCATATCAATAAACCGGCTTAACATAGATGACGTAACTAGTTTTGAAGAGCGGGGAATGAAAAACGACAATCATTTTTTTTTTGAAGAAAAAATGCTATTTTGATCTATTATATAGTAAAGCAGTCCCTTGAAGTCATTAGAATTTTCGCCGAAGGTGGAACCCAAATATCCATCGAAGAAGGAGTGGAAGTCCACCCAGACAATGATAGAAAAATACCCCTTGTCACATCACGAGGGATTTGATATAAAATCGATCGCGGTCCACATGGAATGCTCGTGTCGAAATCCTTAAAATATGAGGCATCTATAAGAAAGTGAAATAGCAGTATGTAGAATAGTAAAGCAATAGATAGAGTACCGACGTCCATTGTTCCAAATACAAATTAAAGTACCCAAAATCCTTGAGCAGATCAAGAAAAACGCTAATCATGTGAGAATTCTAAGTAAAGTTAATCTATTAACATTGCGAATAAAATTACACCGAAGTCAAAAACATTGCCTGGCCATACTCCTGGCAAATTTGTCATCAAAAAATCAAAAAATTAAGAAGAGCGCCTCATGGAAGCAGGTGTGAGCGTTTAATTCTGGAATTCAAAAATATTGCCAAGGTCAGCCACTTGATAAAATAAGCTAAAAAGCTGATGCTTCGGGCACCACTAAGCAAGAAAAACAGTAGCAAACTTCTACTCTCAACGGTTCCTCGATTGAGCACCATCCTTGGAAGGATGGAATCAATGAAAGGTGCCACCTCCACATGCGCCCACAGTCCCTCTGAAGGCCAAGATAAGCGGGATTTTCCGAACTCGGACCCGCGGACAGGTGCATTCTTCATGCCATTTGGGCCTCCTTTGCGGAAGACCACGGTGATGTGCCTGCATTTGTGATTCACGGCGACGGTGGAGAAATCAAAGGAAAAGTGCGCAGTGCGCGTCGTGGGAGAAGGTGAACTAGCGGTGGGGAAGCCAGGAGCAGGGGAATCCATACGGTGGCCAGATGCTACAAGCCGACCCCGCCCACTCCTAGTATTTGGATATCGACCTAAGTAATAATCATTGGACTGGCCGGAAGTCATCTCTGTTGAGGTGCTGGAGGGAGCGCGCCGGGATTGACCTCTAGTGCTCCCCCTGCGGCAACGCATCCTATGACGCACGCGAGGCATGGGTGCAATCTCAGGCGCAGTGGACACAAGAGACGAAGAAGCAGAATTCCAATTAACAGAGGAAGACAGACAGAGACAGAACCGAGAGAAATGGAAATATGCAGCAAAGTCTAGGCAGAAGTTCCGCTGGCCACTTCTCCTTATCGTCACAGTTACCAGACAGTGTAATCCAGCAACCGGCTTGTCTGAAAAACCATGGCTAAACGCAATTTTGTATGTCGACCCGTCTGCAATGCAATCAAAGGACGCCCGTCATAATGAATCTCTAATCATTAATAATGAGAGCCGAAGGCCGGATCAAATTGGAGCATGCGAGAATCGCTCCAAAGGAGTGGAGTCCGATCTTGAACAGTGTTAAAATTAATTAATGTGATTTGATGTGAAAACTTAATTGAACAGGTCGTATTAATCGATTGATGTAAATACGCCATATCCATGTCCCATCACCTTAAACGTATGAATGCCCGCAGTCGGGAGAGCGAGGCAAGTTTTGTGGTGTACGTGGCAGAAATTGATTGGGAGCGGATCTTGTTTGGGCCGCTTGCGGTGGAAATCCGGACCCTAAATATTAGGGCGAATTTGATAAGAAATTCGCGTGCAAAATAGCCCGACGTCGTGACTATTTTGGGCAATTTGGTTTGAATTATGGTTTATCGCCGTTTGAAGTCCGGCGGGCTCGACTTTTGAACAATTTTCTTATAAAATTTGTGGTGGTTTTCTTTGATAATACACATATTAAAATCCCGCTTAATATGGTAATACACATATTTATAATAAATCATGGGAATACCACACTAAACATGTGGAAAATTTATATAAATAATTATTGAGAACAATCATTTTTATGTAAAAATATCCAAGGCGAGGTCTGTGTAGAGAACCGGGGTCGTGAAAACTGTTCAAATATAAAAATCCCACTTAATAAAGAGACAAAATTGTTGTGCTTTCGGAACCTGACCCGAGGATTGGACATGAGTTAACAAACAAAAGGATAGCGGAACCAGACATGCACCCGTGGTCAAGCCCTCTACCAAAACCACGAGCGGAATCACAAAAGCTGGTTGCCCATATCGCACCGCTTTTGCGGAGTAGGCGGTATTTCCTATTTGCGAGTGATTCCATAGGGAATGCGACACGTGGCGAAGTGACCCCGGCAAACAACCGTTTAACCCACGCCATCGCACGTTAAAGCCCGACGTTGGAAGCCGAGCGAAATTGCCAAGAGTCGTTGATTTGGAGAAGGGCCATCGGACGGTGGTCACACGTTGAACTTGCCCGGAGGTTAACTAAGGTGTGCAGAGGATAGCCAGGTACGATACGAGTGTTTGATTGGTTATTGATATATATAGGTGGGGCCGGAGTATAATGAAATTGTTTAATTAAACAATTGGTGGATAATTAGCATAAGTCTGGAGCGTGATTGTTGTAAGGCTGGGTGGTGAAATATAGAGCCGAAAGTTCATTACAAGTTATTTATTTAAAAATAAATGTGGAGTATAAATACAAAGTGTTGAAAGTTAAACATTGGTTATAAGGATTGGAGATAATATAAAGTCAGGAATATAAATTAAAGTCCAACCATTGTGGATAGTATTTATTTATCAAATTCTATGAATTTGATAAATAAACCCGAAGAAAGAAGAAGTCAATTAAGACTCAGGCTGGAGGAAAAGAACGGGGTACACCAAGGGAAAATGCTGACAGAGCGATTGTAGACACACCAGCTCTCCTTGGGGGTCCAATTTTAGTTTTTTTGTGTCACACGATGATCTCTCTTCTCTGGCATTTACTTGTATTGAAGATCACTATTCTAGGAATAAGGAGTTATTTTCTCCAAAAATAACCCTAGCCAAACATTGACAATGCATCAAGGATATCTTTCTATGCTTCATAAGAACATTTTTTCTACTTCTAAATCATGTCTTGGAAGTGGTTGTTGTGCTGGAAATTATTCACCAGTTGGTTTCATACCAAAGTCTTTTTCACATTTTCAGCATCCAATACATGAAAAATATAATGGTTTAAAACAACATAAATATTTGAAATTTTGCAAGAATTGTCTGGCACACTTTCAATATGAATTTTGAAGTCAAGTGCATGATGCTATATAGGATCAAGTGTCATTTTGAATACCAAATGTTTCACAAGAAACTTCTCAACATGCTACCCTGCAGTAAGGATTAAATGACAATATTGCATCAACTATTTCCATAATAAAAGTTCACCTCGTCCATAAGACTAAACAACTACAAATGTTGTAGATCTAACAATACCACACAATCAAATGTATTCCACAAGGCCAATACTATATGAAAAATGAAAAGGAGTTTGCAACCAAAAATACCTTAGGCAACTAATTCAATTAGATACACCAAACCATCAGCAAAAAGGAAAACCAGCCTACTCAAAAGGCAAGCGTTTACCTCCTTTGACAAAATTTTGAGTTCCAAAACAAGGGCCTTTATTGTCTTGTCAATGCCCCTAGTAATTTGAATGGGGTTTGCACCTGCTGCAACAACCTAAACAAAAAGGTTTTATTTCAAATTATTTTCCACAAATTTAAGATACAACCATTGTCAGTTTTGTATTTCCTAACAAGCTCATAAATTTTGACAAAAGAACCAAAATTTTTTAATACCTGATAGCAATTTTTTCACTCAAAACTATCTTAGACTCAATAAGCCCAACCCAAAACTAAAAAACCAAACACCATAAGACCCTACAAAAATGAATAGATGATCTTAATCCAGTACTATCGACAAAAAGTTACCTTTACACCCTCACTTATTAAACCCTGTGTTGTTGAATTTTAACTTCAACTGCTGCAGCAGAAGGACGGATGCAGCAACAACATTTTTTTTTGGAGGTTGCTTGCACACCATCCAGAAATTTAATTCAGCATTTAAAATTCCTACAAGTTTTTTTTGTAGACGGCCGCAGCCATATTTCTGTACAGGATTGTATTTAAACACAACAACCAGCATTAACGCAATTCACCAACCAGAAATTAAACAAACAGAAATTTACCCGACAGTTTTGTAAATTCAAAATGAGGACACGTGGAGCATTAATATTGGATCGCATGAAATTGAAGGGAATCTGAAAACCTGAAAACCGGACCCGAATTTTTTATAGGGCACATTGGATTGAGAATTCGAGTTAAAATTAGGCAGACATCAGCATCCCATTTTGGAACGTGAATTTGGTTTGAAATTCAATCTATTCAGACTTTTGAAGTCCGACGGAAAGGGTTATTTAATGTTTTGATAGTTTAATTTTATGTATGCTTTAATATATACATATGTTTTAAACATATGTTATATATATATCATATGCGAAATGAAAGGTGGGCCATAGAATTTAGTTTTAATTTTTTTTTTTAAAAGAGGGTTTATTATAATATGTTTTATATGTTACGACATATAAAAATAAAAAGGACAAAAAAGCTTGGTAGTTTTTTTTATAGACAGTACGTAAATTTTTTATTACACAGCAGTGTGTAAAAAGTGAAAGATTGAGTGTAACTTTTTAAGTGTGTATGCACAGCAGTGCGAAAGGGAAAAACACAGCAGAGTGTTTTAGAGACAGAGTATGTTTGTTTTGAACAGACAGTGAGTTGGTTTTATGCACTACGTTTTGTAGCAATCATAATTTTGTAATCCCTCTCAGTGAGGAAGTAGTGTAATAGTTTTTTTTTGAGTTATTGAAGGGAATAGAAGTTTGTTTTCAAAGTATTGAAACTCTGTCTCCTGTCAAAGAAATTTTTATTTTCTGTGTGTTAGAGGAAGGGAGATTTATTTTCCATTCATTGTTCTCGAATTTTTCAATATTCCAACATGTGCAAGAACAACAGATGTTGTGGTTCCATCCCCAGCTAAATCATTTGTCTTTGCCGCAGCTTGCCTTACCAACTTGGCCCCAATATTTTCAATTGGGTCCTCTAATTCAACCAATAAAAAGGCCAAAACCATAACATTGAGATACATTTCATTACACTGTCAATAACAATAAAATTTGACTCACCCATAACCCTTTCCTTTTATTGTTGTGAAAAGCTTTATGCATTACTCTAATGTGGCTAGTCCATAGGCCAAGTAGACCACTGGGTAACAAATATGTTTCCTTTCACTTTTGAGTTTTCAAATTATGCCTACCAAATCTAAGACATTTAAGAGGGGGAACCAATAAAACGTTAAAAAGAAAACCAGAGCACACATCTACAAATTACCTCCTTAGCTACTATCACACCATCATTAACTATTTTCGGAGAACCATGCTTGCTCTCCAAGACAACATTTTTCCCTTCACCCCAAGGGTGACTCCAACAAGATCAGCAAGTTTGTTCACACCGCCTGCAAGACAAATTGACAATGCTTTCAATAAGTGTGCAATTGAATGCCAGACCATATGCCAAAAAAACCCTCCATGAAAAATTAAAATAACACATTAAAATCGAATATAAGTGGACAAGGAAAGATCCATCGCAGTGAAGTTTCACGTGTAGGTGACCTTCCTTTAAACATAATTTTTTCTCTGACCTGCAATTTTTTTGTCACTGAGCCATCCTTGTTGAAGTACAACTCCTTTTCCATAGCTCTTGTATTAACTACCTTCTCTCTATTGCGTAATCTCAGAGTCCCTCTTCTGCTTGAGCGATTAAAGGAAATGGGTGAAAAAACTGAAAGAGAAGACAATTGTCTACCATAATTATCAAACATTGCACCCAACCTCTTCCCCTTTCCATTGTTACCCAATGAGGTAGATTTGGCAATTGTTGTCATACCACCCAAAGCAGAGGCCATCTTCTCTTATGCTGAATATAGAATTACAAGATCTTCATATTAGTATGAACCTTAAAAAACATGACTCCCATTGCTAAAAACCACTTTTAAGTTGTAACAGGCAAACTAAACAACTATCGCAAATTTTGGCAACTTCTGGAGCATTAAGAGAGAAACAACCAAAGAGAAATACAACCACAATCCTCATTTTAATGAGACCGGACTATATATTTTCATTAAGATAATAGAAAGAAATCACGACTATATTAAGGCCAGCACAAAACAATCTTTAACCAGTGTCTCTCGCGGCCTTCAAGCTGCCATGCTAGAGGTTGCATATTTTTAATTTAAATTCTTGACCTCTCATGCCCATCTATGAATGCATCCAATGGGATATCTACATCAAATTCTCCTTTATATCCCCAAAAACAAATTCCCTACTACAAGAGCACCAGTATTGATGGATCACCCCACACCATCCCACCCACTAGAAACGGTGAAAAAGGAAACTCGAGAAACCTTCTGAAATATCTCAAGATGACTATATGGGTGGTTCTTATGAATCAAGCAACCATTCAGAACATGCTCATCAATCCAAACCATAAGTATTATGTGACAATATTCAAGAAGGCACTGAATCAGATTTCTGAAGCTATGTTAGAGAAACCCTAAACTCTCACTGAAAATAGGTGAAATGTGGCACCACTCAGAGATTGACATGTGCCAATTGGTACAAGTGGTAGACAATTGACATGCTCAAACAACGAGGTGATGTAGGAATGACATGAGGGAGAAAATATCAGAAAAGCCCCAAATCTGGAGAACTAAAGCTCATCACCAACCTGAGATTGACAACTTTACATGATGTAACCTATGAAATCGTAAATGGAGAAATCATAGTAACAACAAAGTAACCTATGTAACAATAAAGTCGGATTCATCCTGGGAGTGGTAATGGGAGAAATCATAGTGAACAACAGGAAACATGCAGAGTTGCTTACAATCAAATACATGAAAAAACACATACAAAAAACCTAGATAATAATCATGAACAAGCTTAATATTGAATTATGAACTGTAAAGGAACTTACAAAATGTGACATTACGAACCTGGTCAAGCGCACAAGAAAAAATATCCTGGACATGACCTTGGTTGACAAGTTGTATTGCTCATGATGCAAGAGGATTTGTACCTGCACTGCCAAGTCAATCAAAATCCATCATTATCTATACAATAAATACAAGTAATTGATGTAGTATGTTTTACTCTAAGATGCATTCTTATGATAATGTTAGAACATATGTTGAAAATTTCAAAACATACCTGAATAAGCTCCTCTTCGTTTCAAGAACAATTTATTGGAGTCGCATGAACTTGGAACAAGCCTCCCACGATCCGAAAGAGTAGCAACTAAGTCAACAGTGACTTTTTTGTTGCTACACTGGATCGAGGGAGGTTTGCTCCAAGATTAAATCGCTCCAATAAATTATTCTCTACTAAACAGGGCCAACCACGTGAAGGTGGAAGCTCTTATGGCCCCTCCCCCCTCGCCCCCCCACATCACTCTCAATTCCCTAATACCCAATCTATATTTCATTTTTTACTTTCATGAGCATAAAAAAAAATATTCAATAACTAATAAAAAACAATTCAACAAAAAGTACGCAAGGAAACATTGCAATTAATGCTTGACATAAAAATAGTATGATAAATAAGTTTTTTATATAACGCAAAAAACATTCCAAGTATGGTAACGTTTGTCTTATAATAATACAATATTTTACATTGTCAAATTTTCTTTTTCTTCTTCCTATTTTTAAAGCTCCTAATTACATCATCAATATCATCGGGCTCTGCTCCTGTTTCGTGCCTTTCAACCCGCACTGCTGACCTAGTTGCGTATTCACGATGTCTGGGCTCATCCAGTGACGGGGCATCGCCTACAAACACAGATAATATTAAATTTTAATTGTCAGTTTTTAAATATCATTGAACTAGTTCGGTAATATTAATAAAAAAAATTGCAATGAGATTATTTACCTGGTGCACCAGTTGTCGCCGCTGACCTAGTTGCGTTGTCACGATGTCTAGTCTCATCCAGTGACGGGGCATCGCCTACAAAAAAAGATAATATTAAATTTTAATTGTCAGTTTTTAAATATCATTGAACTAGTTCGGTAATATTAATAAAAAAAATTGCAATGAGATTATTTACCTGGTGCACCAGTTGTCGCTGCTGACCTAGTTGCGTTGTCACGATGTCTGGTCTCATCCAGTGACGGGGCATCGCCTACAAAAACAGATAATATTAAATTTTAATTGTCAGTTTTTAAATATCATTGAACTAGTTCGGTAATATTAATAAAAAAAATTGCAATGAGATTATTTACCCGGTGCACCAGTTGTCGCCGTTGGGACTGTTGCCCTGTCTTCCTCTCTGGTGGTAAGATCCTCAAGGGAAACATTCTCTGTCATTTAAACAAAAAATTTTATAAGGAAAACCATCAAGGTATAATTAGAAAAAATTATAAGTGGAAATTAATTACCGTCACGGCCCTCACTGATAGTAGCATTGTCGGCCTGGTCCCCACTACAATGATCAGGTTGCATGAGAGGATCATCTACATCTGGCTCTAAAACTGGGTTATTTACCTCATCGGTAGTGTTGCTCCCCTGATTTAAACAAAGTTGTTAGACATTAAATTTATGGACGAAAACAAAAATATTGAAAAGTTAATGTTTTACCTTATCAGGCATTGTAGATCTTGGGACCTGCCCCAAGCTTCTGCGACGTTCAACTACAGCTTGATAGCCAAAACGGAAAGCGATATTTTTATCTTCCTCTATAGTTATTGTTCCGAAGTCATCACCCTACATTATATATGATTGTGTATTTTTAATCATATCTGATAGGATTACAAAAACGTTGGAAGGCGATACAATTAATTATAAGATGTTTAGCTACTTAATTACAATTCTTGCAACTAATTTCAAGTAGCCACCCTGGCCGAGCTTGTGATGGCCCTTTTTCTCAATCCTAGCTTTGGTTGCCTTTGAGGTGTCAGGCAACCTAGCATCAAAAGATTGAAGTCAGATATGACGTAGCACACTTTTATTTTGGACATAAAGAAAATTAAAGCTATTGAATTAAAGTTGTAATTTACCTTGCGGGTCCAGTTGGCATTTTTCCTTCTTTCTTTGCCCTTTTCTCTTTTCCGTCATGGATGAGTGCTCTCCACTCACTCTCTGAAACTGCGAGAGGACGCTCATATCTAGGGTTAAATTGAAATTGTGTCCTATAGGTGTCCCTGGTATATTTCAAATATTTGCCGACTACCTGAGCCACCGCTTTTCTGTCAAATGTGCCGACCCCAAAAAGGGCTTCTAGATAATCTAGAAGTTCTTTTTTCAGGTTGGAATTCTGGGAATTCCACCCCGTACGTATGGTTGGGCCAAAAATTACCAACGCATGGCTCTCCAGAATCCTGTAGAACTCATTGTTTCCTACACAGAATAAAACCAAAAGAAAAAGAAGATATTATCATTAATTTAAAAATAAAAATCATGATAAATATTTTTTAGATAAAGTACATGAAATAGTTAAAATATTAAAATTTACCTGGGAGTTGTACATGCTTTATAGGGACACCTTCATCATTCACCAACAACGTGCCATTAATGGTCCCTGTGGAGCTGACACGTGTAGCTCTAGGAAACGCAATAATGTAGTTGGCCATATCAGCCTCATCATTGCCAACACGTTCAGCAGTTGGCTGGGTGTCAGCTTGGGCAGGGTGTGTTTCTTGGCTAGCACCTAAAGGAGTAGAAGGTGTACGAGAGGGTTGTTGGGCAATCTCTTGCCCTTGTCTCCCACTACCACCAACACCGGGTTCAGCAAATGCCAGAAAACGCTACATACAAAAGAACTTTTTGTTAGTTTAGTCAATGTAAAAATTAAAAATCAAACTATCACAATTCATCTCATGCAGAACAAAAAAAATATCCTTTTGACTTTTTATTATTACCTGATATCTATTTAGCTGCATCATAAGATGTTGTATCCTCTCTTCTGTTTCACGTGTTTGAGGCACGTCTATCAAAGCATTAAATTTCGACCTTGCATCTCGTGCCTTTTTTTTGCAACAAGAACACTGGAGATAGGGATGAAGAAAGCTCTTCCTCAAAGAGGGAATCATCAGGCGTACCATGGCTAGGTGTCTGCATATTTGAACAAAATTAATATTATTTCAATTATGTAAATAACTAAAATACCTAAATATAGAGCAATGTTGGCACTTTACATGTTCTTCCGCTGGCCTCTTTCCGCGATCATCCTGTCTCGGGGTTGTTCCTGCACTGCTCTGATCAGTCTGCCACATTGCAATAAAATTATAAATGTAAAAAATTGAAAACAATATCTAACTTGAAAACACAAAATGAAAACTGAAATAATTTCTAATAAGACACCGGAAGACAGAGTTAGAGTTTCAAATATGCCTTGCATTGAATTCAGTCCTGGAAACATGTCATTGCACATTAAGGCACCTAAACATTCAATCCACGAATGATATATTTAAGTAGGCTTCTCCTATTCTGGGAAAACACCATACCTATAATGCATTCACTTGCATGTATAAAGGGAAAGGAAAACATGTTTTGTTATCATTAGCTGCAAAGCATCTTGTGGAAGTATAACTACTCTTTTATTTATCATGTTCACCTTTCCATCTCATAAGTTTTCACTAACTATTACAGCTTTTATGTAAATACAGGCCTTAGTATTTTTTTTTTGACTTTCAGTAAGAGTTTTGAGTAGTGGCACGTATGGATTTTGGTTAATTCTGCTGGTTTTTTTTCTCTTCGTGTTACATGTTTCACTGAAATCAAATGTAATGATTTGCTGCTTGAAATCCTCAGTTATTTCAACTCAGTTGTTGATCACTCTAGATAGGGGAAATAATTGGTGTTTCCTATTCAATAAAAAATTATCTCAGTTAGGGTAGGTAGGAAGGTTTTCCCTTTGTATTAATAGGGCACTTCTAGCTTGCATTTTTATTATATCTTTCAAATTTAGTGTCGTTTCAATTAGGGCATGAATTTTTGCAACTTTCAAGGTGAGAATGAACAAAGACAAATTTTGTGATGGATGACTGTATATGACTCCATGGCCAGAGGAAAAGGCACTAATCTACTTCTTCAAATATCTATAGTTCTCATTCACCTCATATGGAGATGGTCCCTGATTTTGAGCCAAATGTTGCAGCAAAAAGTTCCCCCCTCCATAATTTTATATTCAATGGAAATTTCTTAAATTGATGATGGGGCATGATTATGGAACATTGGCACATACATATGTAATGGAATTCCAAGATCATGATATATGTTTGCATATGTTTATGGAAATGTTCCACCAAGTCCCCTGGAGGTGGGAGCGAGGGGACGAGGGAGCGCGGGAGCGGCCTATGCAAAAGCTCCCTACCAATTTTCAGGAAACGTGGGGGGACGTCGGGGTTATAAAAATTATAAAATTTAATATTTAAAATGTAACTATATTTTTGCAAGGAATGTATATATAGTCATCATACACTTGCATCATGAAAGATAAATCATAAATGATAAAATTACAAATCGTTGAATGATGAATCATATAATTGAAACAAATTTAAAAGTTAAAATTTAAAACATACATCATACAATCATGCATGTAAGTTTGTAAGTTTGTAACTATATAATCATTAATGTAAATACTAACAATGTACAATGAAAATAAAGTTTAAGATATCATATGACATATTATATCAAGATTCAAAATAGAGTTTAAACTGAAGTTTACAACTCAAGTCCGAAACATAAAACTTAAACGCAAATAAGTTATGTCTGAAACATAAAACATAAAACATAACATATGAATATCAAATGATATCATCATAATGATAAATGAGCATAAATGCTCAAGTTAATGCCCCACTAGTCTCTACATCCAACTTCTGCACGAATATATCAAGATCAACCATGTGACCATCTGAATCAGAATCACTTGGATTCTCAAATATGCTAAGTGGCACATCAAATTTTAACACGAAACCATAAAATAAAAGGGGCGGTGAGGGGACGTGAGGGGGCATGAGGGAAACATCCCCTAGAAGTCCCCAAGACCCTGGAGTGCGAGGGGGCGAGGAATCTAGACCCCTAGGTGGGGGGGCGAGACCCCGTGTAACACTGGTTTATGGAGGTGGTGGAGCAAAAAAGAGCTCAAATAGAGCTGAAATTTTTCACATAAAAAGGACTGTGGGCTTGACTAATGGTTCCATTTAAAAAATGATATCTAGACAGAGAATAAGTGTAGCATGCTAACATGCATTGAAAATCCATCTGAGTTTGCATTGTATTACTTATGATGGATTCAAATTTGGGTTTCAAAATGCCAGGTTATGGCATGATTTTGTCGAGAAACCCTTAGTTGATTCTCATGTTGGTTTAATTTATATTTTAAGTTTGTTTTGCAGTCTTTGGGTGATAGTAACTCATGAACTTGGTTACCAATGTGTAACAATCATATTTCAAGAATAAAGTTGTGATTTTTTTATATTATTATTATTATCTATTAGCTACGAGTATTGACACCTAATGCCTGGAATTTTGACATCTTGATAGCATGGATAATTTTGAAAATGTTTCTAGTAATGTGAACATAATAACTATCATTACGTGTCTTCACTTTTGTCACCATAATAGACCTGTGATATGGACTCATCACACAACTTCATATGCTATGTCCCAACAAGTTCAAACCGGTTGAACCTACCTCATAGTGTGGTTATTAAGGACAAGTTGCTTGATATATAACTCGATAGCATAGACCACGTTGCAGTTCTAAAAAGAATCCTCAAGTGTCAAAAAAACTTCACAATATGCTCTACTATAAAGCCTTTTGGGATACCTGAAATAATATATGTATCATTGATGACTTTTAAAGTATGACAAGATCCAGAGGGAAAGGAAATCAATGGAAGAGTGATCCACCAAAGAGAACCTAGAATTTAGCATCAGATGAGTTAGAGTCTAAGAAATTGAAACCCTATAATTTTAATTAGTGATGAAGGACATCACATAGGTAATTATATTTTCATGTAGAATAATCTGTTAATTCAAATTTAAACTACACAATATGAAAGGCATACCATAAATTTTTCCACGTAAGTCCAAACAACCTATAAAAATGGAAAACCTTCTTTTTCCATGGGAAATAATTTACCTTTCCTTTTTCAAGGCAATCTAAATCACAAAAAATATGAACTATACCGCACACATTCTTGGATAATGTGAAAGTGGAAAAGGAATACCCTACACAAGTGATGCACACATGTACATTTGAACACTAATAGATTTTTGTAGTTGAAATGCAATGCTTGTTCTCATTTAAATGTAGGGTTTTTAAAGCAGGGAGAAATAATGGCTGCCAAATTAATAAGCGTTTCTTTGGGAAAAATTTAAATCTTGTATTGGGTGATGAAGATAATAGAGGGTATTGAATCTTGATTCTTGACATCTAGAGAGAACCATATAGCCTAACACAATCCAATGGAATTGACCAAAAAACCCAAATAGAGTCAACCCTATTATAGGAGGAAGGCCCTGCAGTAAGAACTTACCATTTTGCAAGAGCTGAGGGTGAATGCTGTTCTCCAAGAGCTTCGAGGTGAGAGCCGAGGGTGAATGCCGAGGGCAAATGCTGTCTCCGCAAGAGCCGAGGCGAATGCAGGGCGAATACCGTTCGAAAGAGCCGAGGGCGAATCCAGGGGAATGCTGTTCTAAGAGCTCGTGGCGACGCCGAGGGCGACGTCGTTCCGCAAGAGCCGAGGGTGAATACTAAGGGCAAATGGCCGTTCCGCAAGAGCGAGGCGAATGCGCACGTGATATTAGACGTTAATGTAGCACACATGTACATTTGAACACTAATATATTTTTGTAGTTGAAATGCAATGCTTGTTTTCATTTAAATGTAGGGTTTTTAAAGTAGGGAGAAATAATGGCTACCAAATTAATAAGCGTTTTTTTGGGAAAATTTAAATCTTGTATTGGGTGATGAAGATAATAGAGGGTATTGAATCTTGATTCTTGAAATCTAGAGAGAACCCTACAGCCTAACACAATCCAATGGAATTGACCAAAAAAACCCAAATAGAGTCAACCCTACTATAGGAGGAAGGGCCTGCAGTAAGAACTTACCATTTTGCAAGAGATGAGGGCGAATGCTGTTCTGCAAGAGCTGAGGGCGAACGCTGAGGGCGAATGCTGAGGGAAAATGCTGTTCTGCAAGAGCTGAGCGCGAATGCTGAGGGCAAATGCTGTTCTGCAAGAGCAGAGGGCGAATGCACGCGTGATATCAGACGTTAATGTAGCTATTGCGACAAATACGAAACAATAAAATCATTTTTATGTAGCGCGCATATAAGTTTCAAATTTTTATGTAGCGCGCATATAAGTTTGGTATTTTTATGTAGCGCGAAAATAACTGTCGTTATACCGACGGCGGAAAAGGCGTCGCTATTACGACAAAACTATGTTCTAAGCCTGGATAATCATGTGTCGTGTAAGAACATATGCCATACAACATAAAACTCTTCTCTTCTGCGATGGGTCTTGATACATCGTATACATTTATCCTATCCCATAATTTCCTCAATTCATCTACCAGTGGTTGTAAGTAGACATCCATATTCTTCACTTGTCTTCTACCAGGGACTATGAGAGCCAACATAAGATGTTCATTCTTCACGGACAACCATGGGGGGATATTGTTATTGATCACTACTACAGGCCAAACAGAATAGTTGGTGTTCTGGAGGGAATATGGGTTGACGCCATCCATGGCTATGCTGATTCATAGACTTCGTACTTCATCCTTGAATTTTTCAGGCCATGTATCCTCTATATGCTTCATGGCTATTGAATCAGTCGGGATTCACATAACTCCCAACTCACTTCTTTGTGAGGCATGTCATCCCTGCAACATAGCTAATTATTTGCTACGAAAGAGCCTTTGAATCATTGGGATCGTAGGCATGTGCCTCAATATCTTAAAAGGAGGACCAGTATGTAATTTACCCTACTTTTTTTATTTATCATACTTGTCATGCCCACATTTCGGACACATATCTTTGTTTGCATATTCTCCTATATATATAATACAATCATTTGGAAGAACCTTAGTTGGTGATCATGGAAAAATATATTAATAAATGTACATTGATGTCGATATAATTATTAACGTTCATAAAATTTACCATTTGTAATGTTCATTACAGTGTACAGATTATATTTCAAATTTATATAAGGGAGTACTTTATGGTAACTTACCTCAAAAGTTCCGAGAAACATGCATTCGACAAGCCAAACTTTGCTTTCAAGTTGTACAGTAACATCGTTGTCCCCAACTGGGTAGACTTTGATTGACTGCCAGGTCTAAAGAGAGGGGTGGTGGAAGCAAATTTAAGGCTTTCAAAAAAGGTGCCAGCGATATGAGCATCATCCCCTAGCTGATCATCGTTTTGGAATGCATCTAACAATATTGTCTCCATGGCAGTCGTATCCCTTAAGTAATCATCCATACCAACCTCTATTTGATTGCCTCCATTTCCAGCTTGTGAAGAACTACTATTGCTGTAATCATTCATAATTGGTGAATCTGGACGTAGCAGGAATTGAATCAATGGTTGATTCAACCATTCTTGGTATCGTTTCTCTCTGATTTTTTTCTCTTAATTCAGACACCTCTCGATTTGACATTGTCGTGGGGTGCAATGGAAGATGGTAGGTAGGTCGTTCATCATCACTAGAATCCCAATAATTTAAAAATATATATTTGAACATGATTAGTACAAAATATATGATATCAATTGGTAACCATGTTGATAATATTGCATGATTATAAATTGGTTTGATGTTGAAATAATTACATATTAATCAATATATATACTACACAATTATAATTATTACCATCATTGTCCGAGGATTGTGGCTAGAAGATGCAATATTGTTACAATTGGCAGGGTAAAGCGATTTTCCATTTTCATCTACCAAATGCGCCTTGCGGTATGCAGCTCCTAATAAGAACTTTCGACGTTTTGGAGCAGTTTGAATATTTTGTGCATCTGAACTCGATGTTGAATATGCATGAACCTGCAAATTTGTATACATTATAAATTTAATTAAGCTGTGCATGATTGACTGCATGGATAAAAAACATAAATTCAATTAGATAGTGAGAATATAAATAAAATCTGAAGTAAATATTACGTCTTGAGATGGATAAGGAGAACTCTGTGATGGACTATGAGAAATATTATGGAGCGAGCTGGATTTTGAAGAATTGTCCATTTGATATAATTATGATATTTTCTCCCAGCATTTGAGCAAAAAAACAATAAATTTTGGTGCACACACCTAAATGTAATTTCGGTGCCTTATGTACAGATCACCGTACCGGTGCATTTTTGGTAATGCGCATTGGTGCCGTTTATACCCAGATGCACCGATGAGGTGCGATTAAGGGACACACCGGTGACGAATAACCGCAAATAAAAAAAGCGCAACTCTATTTTCTTTAAGTGAAAAAAAAACGATAAATTCAAAAATGGGCGGCAAAATATTTTCGAAAATTTAATTTCATAAAACATTTCTTTAAATACTAAACACTTTTCATTATTTCAGTATTTTTGCAAAAATTTTCAGCCAGAGTTTTGCAGGAGACATACTTGGAGCAAACAGAGCACGAGAGCACTGTGGAGCAAGGAAATACATTCGAACAGAAGTATTCAGACAATCAAAATTCCAAACCTCTGGTGATTCAAACCCTGTAGCATAGAATTTCGAACGATCTCGTGAATAAAGTTTTTTTTTTAACTTTTTTTTGCCGTTTTTTTTTATACAGTAAAAGAAAAAAATCAAATTTTATTGTTTTTTTTACTTTTTCTGCAGTAAAAAAAAAACAAAATCAAAGTTTATTGTTTTTTTTTTTAACTTTTACTGCAGTTTTCAGGAAAAAAAAAAAAAAAAAAAAAAAAAAAAAAAAAAAAAAGATTTTTTTTTTAGAAACAAACCCTATATTGTTTTTGTTTATGCCATTTCTTCTCCCTCTTTCTGTGATTTCAGAATTAGGGCTTTTCAATTTAAATTTATAGGTTTTGTATAGTCGTAAGACATCCAACCCACGGGGCGACTTGCATAGTCAGATCCCAATCCATGTCGACCCTTGCGTGAATTTAAAAAAAAAAAAAACAGATCTTTTTCCTCGGTGCGCCCTGCGTAACATAGCGCACCGGTGTGCTCTATTATACCAGCACACCGCAAATGTACGGTGATAAAAAATTAAAAAAAAAAAACAAAATATTTTTTTATTAGTGCGCCATATGTAAAATATGGCACCGGTGTGCTATTTCATTATGGCGCACCGCGAACGTGTTGTTTCGTACAAAAAAAAATCTAGTTTAGAAACAAACCCTGCATTCTTTTTGTTTCTATCATTTCTTCTCCCTCTTTCTGTGATTTCAGAATTAGGGCATTTCAATTTATATTTATATGGTTTGTATTGCTAAATATAAGCCTAAGACATCCAACCCACGGGACGACTTGCATAGTCGGATCCCAATCCATGTTGGCCCTTGCGTAAATTAAAAAAAAAAAAAAATTCATCTGTGCGTCCTGCATAACTTAGCGTACCGGTGTGCTCTATTATCCCAACGCACCGCGAAAGTACTGTGATAAAAAATTAAAAAAACAAAATATTTTTCTCAGTGCGCCATTTATAAAATATGCAGTCGGTGCGCTATTTCATTATGGCGCACCACGAACGTTTTGTTTCGCAAAAAAGAAAAAATTACACTTTCAAATAATACAAACCCTACATTCTTTTTGTTTCTGCCCTTTCTTCTCCCTCTTTATGTGATTTCAGAATTAGGGCTTTTTAATTTAGATTTATAGGGTTTGTATCGCTAAATATGGACCTAAGACATCCAACCGACATGATGATTTTCATAGTCGGATCCCAATCCATGTCGGCCCTTGCGTGAATTAAAAAAAAAAATAGATTTTTTTTCTTCATAGTTGTGCCCGACGTAACCTGGCGCACCGGTGCTCTGTATTGTACAAGCACACCACGAAATTAATGTGATAAAAATTTTAAAAACAAATTTTTTTTATCAGTGCGCCATATGTACAATATGGCACCAGTTTATGCTATAAAAACTAACACTGGACAATTTTTATTATGTTATCATGGTTAATCGGTGCGGTGGTTGACATGTAATGCATCGGTGCTCCTTGTTGACATAGAGCACCGTATGGTTTATTATACTGTTTGTGCGGTGCGTTTCGAAGACCCCCACGCATCGGAGTCAGTGCGTACACCATGAATGGCGCACTGGTTTCTTGAGAATTTTTTTTTTTATCTGAAAAGTTGACAATTTATTTATAAATATATTAATGAGTGATATGGTATAGGTTTGAGATTGATAAAGAAATGACTGACAAGAGATCAAGTAACAAAAATACTGATAATACATCAAGAAAAGAAAAAAAGGCAAGTTCTCTATAAATTCTTTACAAAAAATATTATTTTTGAACTATATGTAAGTTTAACTAATATGTATTGTTTACTGTGTATCATGCAGAGCCACAAAATGACGAAGCTCGATAAGATTATTTCTGATCTAGGACCAGAAGAGTGTAAAAGCTTGATGGAAAAATTGCAAAAGGATGAATCAAGTGAATGAAAAAATACTATCAATCCAATATGAGTTTCTTTTTTTAATTTTCATTAATAATATAATTAAAATTATTAGATAACATGTGTCAAATAGTCTATTAATTTTCTACAGGGACCAACAACTCAGAAAAGGAATATTTTTCTAAGAAAAGAAAAAAAAATAGAACATGCAAATGAAAATGAATTGCTCCTTAGCTCATCTGGAGTGGTGCTGGAGGTTAACGAAAGGGGGAAAAACTTTTACAAAATTTTGAGGGATCTAGTGGAATGAATGTATAGACGTTCTTTCCACTTACAATACAAAAACCAATCCAATGATTCCAAGAACCAAATTTTATCTAAACTACATGAAGAGTTTCCAGAGAATTGGTCAATGAGACATGTCAGACTTTTAATAGCAAAAACGTACAACAACAAAAAAGAAGGAATGAAAAAGTAATATTCCTTTAAATGTTTGTCTAGAATTATTTATAAATTTCACTTTTGTTATATTTACTTTTCATATATCAATATAAAAATTAAATAGTTTATTGCCATGTCACATTTTCAGGAAGATTATGAAAATCTCAAAAGATGAGCGAGTTGATATCAGAAATATGCCAGTAAGAATGTCCAAAAAGGTGTACAAGGAGATGGTCAAAGAAATGGACAAAATTGCATCGTAGGAGGAGCCATCTCAACAATGTGCTTCATATGTAATATGTAACCATTGAATTTTTCGATCATTAGGTACAATAAATAAACAATTTAGCATTAAATATTAATTTTCAAGTATTTTCTTGTAGAAAAGAAAATAAAATGGAACCCATTCAGCATATAAAACAGGACGACAAGGAAGAAAAGGGTTGATATATAAGTTTGTGAGTAATTGTTACTTCCTTATAACAACTTAATTAGATTTCATTTTTGTATTTTTTAAGTTGTTTTACAAAAATCATCATTGAATGTCTTCAAACATGTGCTAACATACAAAGAAGAACCATTAGAGGAATTGATTGAAATTGAGTTAAATATGGGTTGTGAGTATATGTTGGCATACCATAAATTAATTGTGGAATTTGTAAGCATCTATCGATCTTGTTTTACTTAGCTCCGTCTATAATTAATTGAACAAAAAAATATTTTATATTAAATATATGATTTGTTATGGGGTATAAAACTTGTAGGAAACAAAGTATGGAATTGCGCCAGCAGATGAAATTTTGAAAGATGGCATGGAACATGGTTTTGAAAGAATGTGTATAGTTTATGAGTCAATTGTTGCTATGGTACGACATTTTTCTTTTCGATTTACATTGATGTATATTATTTAATATTGCAGTTTTCATTATTCTTACCAATGTATATACACTCATTTCAGTTTATTTTTATGTTTGTAGATAGAAGGTGAAGAAGAAGAAAACAATCAACACCGTGAAAAAAACATTCTTGAAAATAACCCAAGCCATGGAAGTAGCTCTAGCAGTAACAACAGTTCAAGCGAAGAATGATGATCACTATGTTTGGATATCAAAGCAAGGCGTTGTATTTTTTGAAATATGTCTGTGAAATCAGACATTTTGTTTAATGTAATGGACATAGTGTCCCAATTGAAAGACAAAGGGATATCAATAACTGTCCCATTTTGTATTACAAAGTCTGTCTTATATATATATATATATATATATATATATAATAAAATATGTTTTAATTTATTCTATTGCGGTCTCCATTGTCGCTATTGCGTTATCCATTGTCGTTCTCAAATGCACTAATAAAAATTTAATTCATATGAATATTGTTATAAGATATATATGTGTCGAATTTTGATGAATAATGAATTTTAAAAAACCACAATAATTATGATATGATATAACAAATTAATCCAAACATCACATTCAAATGCATTAATAAAAAATTAATTAATATGAATATTGTTATAAGATGTATCGACTTTTTATGAATAATGAATTTAAAACAATCACAATAATTGGATTGTCACAGGTCGATGTTTCTAAAAAATACAAAATGAAAATCGGTGTGTGTCAGTTACTGTACACCGGTGCGTTTGTATTTTGAAGTGCACCGGTGCGTTTATACGACCTATGGGCACTGCACAAATACCAAAACCAATTAAAAATATCAGTGTGTTTGTGCGGTACTGCGTACTAGTGCATTTATGTGTCTATACGCACTAGTGTCGTTGTATGACCTATGGGCACCACACGAATACTGATACCAATTATAAATCTTGGTGTGTTTGTGTGATACTGTGCACTAGGGCGTTTATGTGTCTATATGCACTCGTGCATTTGTATGACCTATGGGCACCGCATGAATACTGATACCAATTATAAATCTTGGTGCATTTGTGTGATACTGCAAACCAGTGTGTTTCTATAAGTCTACACACCGGTGCGTTGATATGACCTATGGGAATAGCACAAATCCCAAGATCAATTAGAACAGCCTTGTGCGTTGTATCACCAACACTACGCCCAGTGCGGTTTTATACCTTAACGACTCGGTGCATTCTCCTTCGACTGCCACAGGGCACCTTCTACATGTACGCACCGGTGCGTTAAATCCAGAGTAGAGCACCGATGAAAAAAAACAACCGTAATAACCTTTGGCCACCATTTTTTTTTTAGTTGTGTTGAATTTCCATTAAAAGCTCCGCTAAAACCTCCGTAACCATAAACGGATGTTGTAGAATTTTTTTTTTTTGACAATTTTGGCCAATTTTATAACACTAAAAACCTCCTTTATAACCTCCGCTAGAGGGTCTTTTCCTTGTAGTGACATACTCCTTGGTTTGCTGATGTGGCTAATTATATGGTATTTGGCAGGTTACCCCAGAATCTATCCACCAGGGAGAAACGCAACATTGTGCAACGAAGTGCCAACTATTCATCGATAGAGGGATACTTGTACCATGCAGGGCCTTATTTGATCATGAGAAGATTTGTGCAGGAATATGAAATATACGATGTCTTGAAAGCTTCCCACAGTGAACCATGTGGCGTCCATTTTGCAGACAAAAGAACAACTTATAAGGTCCTACATCTAGGTTACTACTGGCCCACTCTTTTCAAAGATGCCAAACAGTTTGTTTCTAGTTGTGATGATTTCCAAAGAATGGGGAGGAATGTTCCAAATGATGAATTATCTCTTCAAACTCATATTTTAATAGAACCTTTTGAAAAGTGGGCGTTGGATTTTGTAGGGCCCATATCTCCCATGTCAAAAAAGAAAAGGTATATATTGGTTTGTACTGATTATGTGACGAAGTGGGTGGAAGTTAAGCTTTATATTCTACCACTGAAAATTTTGTTGTGTATTTCCTCTTTGAAGATATCTTCACTTGGTTTGGGGTGCCTAGGGAGATTGTGACTGATCAAGGAACATAATTCACTTCCAAACTGGTGAAGTCCATTACTAAACAATACCAGATTGAACACCAAAAATATACTCCACACCATCCGTAGGAAAATGGACAGGTTGAGTCTACTAATAAATTATTGGAGTCCATTCTCATCAAAACAATTCAACTACACCATGGGGACTAGGTTGATAAGTTTCCAGAAGCATTATGGGCTTATCGGATAACATGGAGGAATGTGACGGGACATACTCCTTATGAGTTAGTATAGGGGGAGTAGGTGTTACTTCCCATTGAATTTCAGGTAAAGACATTTCAGACTTTTACTCAACTAGGAATGGACTTAATAGAGGCCCAGAAACAAAAAATACTTTAGCTGAATGAACTTGAATAAATCATACAAGATTCCTTTCAATGGGTTGTGTTAGTACAGGATTATAGAGCTCGGTGGCATGATAATTACATCAAGAAAAATTTCTTTCCACCAGGAGACTGGGCGCTGCTATATGACAACAAATTCATACATTTCAAAGGGAAATTCTCAACCTGATGGTTAGGACCAAGTTGAGGTGGAGGAAGTTTTCAACAATGGCTTAGTCAAGTTCAAAACCATTGATGATGGCCAAACCTCATTTGTGGTAAATGGCCCTAGGTTGAAAATATACCACTGTCCAATCTCTCACCAATAAGTTTTGCAGAATGTAATGCAGGATCCAAAAATGGAGTTGTTTCAAAAGGGGGACCTAGCTCCTGCTAGTGCTTTGAGTTGATTTCTTTTTATTATGTGTGTGTGTGTGTACATAGCATAAATAGTAGTGGGATGATATTTTGTTTCCCTCCACATCTCACATAAAATAAAGGGTAAATATGTCAAGGGTAATTCTATTCCTTTATCGAGACTTCACATATTATTTATGGAAAATGATAATATGGTGTTTACTATGAACGTTTCAGAATCTCTAAAATTGAATGTTTCGAGAAGTGAATGACCCAAGCTCGTTAATACTAATGGGACAGTAGTAGTTAGGGATTTGTTGAGTATAGATTATTCTTTTTCGGGCTCAACATAATAAGTATAAAAAATAAACTTTCTGGAGTTTACTTTGGGTTTTTCAGACTCTCTAAAAATGAATACCACGAGCATTGACTAACTCAAGCTTATTAAATTTATGAGGAAGAAGTAGAGAGGGCTCTGTTGAGTACATAATTATTCTTTTCTGGGCTCAATAGAATAAGTATGGAAAATAAATCCCACATTGGAGTCTTCTTTTGTGCATTTCAAGACTCCCAAAAATTGAAATTCCCCAGGAAGTGATCATTCCATTCCTGGTCAAAATCCGCAAATTAAGGCACCATATTGTTCGACAACAACCAGGAGTCAAATTTTAGTCACAATTTCTACAGTTGGCCTACATGAAATTTCAAGAAATTTTTATGTTCAATTTTTCAGTGCAGTCACAATTTTCCATTATTTCCATGTTTAATGATAAATTTCAGAGGTTGTGTACTCAATTCAGTGGTACTCTTAGACTAAGTTGGGTACTGAATGATTTCTTATAAATTTGCATATCATGTTCAGGAAAATAATATGGGATCAACTTCGGCCTAGCACCATTAAAATCAAGGAAGATGCTAAATTGTAAGTACTTTGGATTGTTTATGATTATATAAACAAGTATATAATCCTGGACTCGAAAAATGGAGAAGACGCTCAGGTAAAGTCCATGTTGTTTACATCATTATTATTCATGAGTTCCTGAATACTAAATGAGTAGTCAAATCAAGGTATGGGTAAATTTACATTTTCTTAGAAAAAATCAAAGTATATGAATGCTAGAACTTAGTAGTAATCTAACTCCTCTCACTGTAATGATTTACATATATTCCCCATGTTCGTTCAACATTAAACCATCCTATCCCACTGCCCTTTCCGTTCATTTCTACTCATATGGTACAAATTTCAAGTACCTATCCATTATTACAACAACCAATCCACACTATAATTCAAAATCCCATAGCCATCGTTTCAAACAAATTTAAATTTATGTGAACCTGGACATGAAAATTTCTTGTCCTATTGCTAATTTTCAGTGAAGAATTGACCTGTGAGCCCCTGTATCTTCCACCTAACTCTCAGCATTGCTCCACCTTCGGCATGGGGGTCGATCGCCATGAACCTACATTCACTAAAATTTCCAAGAGCCTAGAATATGATAAGTGTAAGACGTTGTTCGAAGAGTAGGGATGTATGGGTTTTCTTCACAAATTCCAGGGTTATAACGATAGGGTAGCAATGGCCTTTGCACATAGTTTTGATGGGAAATTTTCAAGGGCCAAGGACTTGAAAGTAAAAATGACAGAGAAGTTGATAAGCAGGGCAACCAGACTACCATTAACCGGTGAGAAATATTTCAAAGGAGGGTCGCTCAAGCCATATGGTTGTGTTAAGTTCCTTAAGTTGACATAAAATTCCATTAACTGGTCAAAGGGGGTCGTACAAAACTGCGTGGAGGAGGAATAGCACCCACTCATCACTGCCTTGTAGATATGTGTTACTTGTGGAGGGAGGTACGTCATTGTTTTCTTCTATCATATTAGGTTTCTCTTTCATTTTTGAGAGGGATGAGATGTCAATTTTCCATTTGTATTGCATAGAAGTTTGTATAAGGTCACTCGGGGTGTTCAGTTGACTGTCAAAAACCTTGAAACTAGTGTGTGCCATCACAGTCTCATAAATATGTTAGTGGTTCATGAGCTTAGTAGAAGGAGTAAGTTCTGGGAAGAGTTTTTGGTGGAAATTTTTCTGGGCGAGGAAACCCAAGTCAAAGTTTGACAGAGGATAATTAGCCCTCGATCGAAGAGATTGGTTCAAGAAGTCGAGGCTCCTCCCGATCCTAGTTCCAAACAAGTTCAGATCCCTGTTACAACCCTTGTATCTACACAGGAGGAGATTCGTTCAACGATTCCCCTAAAGAATTATGTAAACCCTAATTCATCTATAGATAAATTTACCCTAGCCATGAAAGGAAATAAATGAAAAAGAAGTAAGGAGCAGAAAAATGAACATGTTAACAATGAAGTAGAAATTGATGAAGCTCAGTCGAGCAAACAAAAAAAAGCTTCAGGTGGAGGTTGTGGAACATGTTGTCTCACCGACAGAAAAACAATCTAAGGAAGCTAATATCGCCCCTAAACAAAGGAAGAGGAAAATCTTTAGGGAAGAGCAGGAAGCGACATCAATACCCACTACTCCAGTATAGAAAGAGAAAATATATGATATTTTTACCTTGTTACAAGGTCAATGGCACACGAGAAGCATGTCTCAAAAAAAACCTTCCACTTCCGGTACTCAAGACTGAGAACCTGTCACCATTTTTTCCTCTTCGGAATAAGAAATAAAGAGCTCCTCCTAGGTAGTTGAAGAAGCAGTGGATCTTCCGCCAAAGGAAGATGAACCAATAGATAATTTCTAAGAAAGTTTGAGCAGTTCTCCACGGTAGGATCCGTCTGACAAGGGTCCATGCAAGAAGAAACGGGCATCTAAACCTAAGAAGAGCCAGACACTTAATGGGTCTACTCATAGAGGGAGTAGTTCACGTCAACCAACCATACCCACTGATAATACTTTGGTTGGTGGTGACTAATATTTAATACTTCTGGTAGCTAAGTTATAGGGGAAGAACGAAAAACTGAGGGAAAGGGCTTATAGGTATAATATGCTATTTTTCTATGTGCAGACTGTTAATGAACAATACCAGAATTGGAACCTATCCCTAGTCTCCATGAATGACATGCTCATCTTGAGAAACAAACAGATTATTAGTTGGAAGCTAAGACAATAAAATTTTATCAAAAGTTTTAGTAACTATGATTGAGCCCTGAGATTTCGACAACCATTAGTGAAAGAAAACCATGGTTTGGAGGTCCTAGTTAGCGTAGCGGGAATTTGAAGAAGGGATAACCTAGTTTTTTTTAATGACTGGTTGAACTTAAAGAGGACAAGCTACATGAGGACATGCATTCCCTCTGGCATGGGTGGATGTTGGGTCCCACTTTTGTACCATTTTTCACATCTTATCCCATTGTTTTTACTATCATTTACCCTATTTTGCCCCTTTTCTCACCCTAAAACCACTCCACATCAGCTAAACTACATTACTTTACAGTGGAGGTAAGATTGATTAATAAGTATTGATTTCGTATGCCTTTGGTTTAGGTAAGTGTTAAATGAATTCATAACTATTGAATCAATTTGACTAATATATAAAATAACTCTTGAATATAGGCAGAATTTTGAAGTGCGTGGACAGGTCATCAATAGTCCAACACTCAGTCCAGCAATGAATCAAATAACCATTTTTGGAGCAGCCATTTCATACTTGGTTTTGCACTTCAATCAATACTCTTCTCAGCATCGGGCAACTAGTCAACCTTCGACATCCCATAATAGTCTTCATTTGTTCTCGAACATGGAATTAGTTTCTTTGGTTCAAGCATAGTGTCATGATTGGACAGTTCGGTTACAATTTGGGTGAGATAATATTAAATATTTCACTGGCTTAACTTAATTTAAATCCCATAGATATTTACTCTTCTTAGTTAATCGGTTGTAACTATTTGATCAACCCGACTCTTTAAAAGGCCCAATTTCTTGTATGTAAAGTTACACATGTATATGCACGCAGAGATACATGCATAGGTTGAGCTGGTGATTGTGGCATGACGCTATTGACTTTGTTTTGTTAAGATTGAACTTTTAAACTCATTTTTTACTGAAGTTTTTAATATAATTATCTCAACTTCTATTTATATCTGAGCATTTATGTTTCTCTTATCTGTAAGTATTGAATAAGCTTAGGCTTGCTTCAGGTTGTGGAAAGGGTTCACCACGAACCTTGATCGAGTCTTGTAACCATTTTAGTATGTAGAAAGCGTGTTTCAATTCACTAGGTAGATCTATACTTAAAATTCCATTTGCTTTCATTGGTGACTTTCAGAATTTTTTCACTTGATTTCGTACTTAAGTTTCCTGTAACTTTTTCATAGATATGAGTTATGGATAGCGAATGTAATGTTATTTAAGTCTTTGAAAGCCTGCGAAATATTGTTATGAGCATAATTTATATATGATAACTCTGTGATTATTCTTCCAAATTCATGAATATTGGGGAAGAAAGTTTCGATCTCAAATGAGTTTCTAATGGAGTAATTTTCATGTTTTAAACTGAATCTTTTGTCTTGAATGGAAGCATTTCATTTCTTATGAATCCATATGTCAGTGGTGTGAAACTCTTGTAGCTTATGCTCAGTTTGAATATCCAAAATCAATTAGGAACAAAGTGATTTCTTAGTACAAATTGTATGTTAACACTTACAGGATTGCATGTTATTTGCGGTATTATTATTTGATTTCCTATGTGAAGATTTGCTTGAGTTGTAGTGCATTAATCATTAAAATAGATAACTTGTTATTTCCTAATTTCGTAGTGAGCTTTAATTAGATTCATTTATGTTCATCATTGGATAAATTGAAACCGTGTGCGTCGATTCATATTGATTCTATGTTAGAAATTGTAAATTCTGAATTTTATATGTTGAGTTTGCTTTGAATTAAGTTTGATTTGAGTTATTGAGATTATTTTTTATTCATAGAACCCTGGGGATTAGCTTTGTATCGTGAATAAAGTAAAAGTTAAATAGGATTGAAAACATAGTTAGTGGTAGTCATTCATTTTATTTATGAATGGGTTTTGAGTTAAGTATGTATAGTTAAGAATGGAATAGTGATTTGAGTTTTAAATATAAAATAGATCTCATTAACAATAATTTAGATTGTAACCAAATAGGTTTCTTCACTTCAGCATTTCTTGGTGTGAAATAGAATTTGAGCATTTTGTACTTAATTTCATGCTAGAGTTGTATAGGGTAGATTTGAATCTAAGTTGGAATGTATTGCAACTTGAAGTTTACAAACTCCAGTTGAAAATATAATTTAGCGAATCCAACAACATATAAAATCCCTAACAATGGTGATGAGGATGCACAAAAGATGGTGGTCAACAAAAAATAGTACCATGGTAGAGATATACAAGAGAGCCAATTATCCACATTATGTACTCTAGAATGTGACAATATTTGGCAGTTCTTGAAGTGCATAACTATCTAATTAGGAGAAAGTATAACTATCCTGATTCAATTACAAGAAGGGCACATGTCAATAATTCACAATCCATTACATTAGGTAATGTTTGGTAGTGTTAGTGTGAGCCAATTGTCTATTTATGGGAAGGATTAATGGACTTGTTGATGTTAGGTAAAGAGTTGAGACATTGATTGAGGGGATTGACAAAAATATCATATGTCAACATTATGCATTATGTAAGTATGGAAACATTTTGGTTCAATTTAACTACAAACATTATTTGATTAAGAGAAGAATTGATACCTTGTATTGATTCCACACAATGGATGGAAAAATGGTTTGGAACGTGAACCAACATGCTTGAGCATAATGAAATGTTGGCATCCAAATTTTTCCCATATCAACAAAAAAAACCATGAATGTGAATGTAAATATACCAAAAATGTCGACAAGCTCCAGTGTAACAAGTCATGCTGAAGCAACTACAAATATTTAGGTTACCTGGAATTATAACAATTTCACTATTCATTTTTTAGGGATGAAATTACAAATATACCTATACAAGAAAAAGAAACATTAGAGTGGTTTGATATTTAAAAAAAAAAAACAATAAAAGTTCAATTGAGTTGAGTGTTATATTTTAATGGAGACTAAAACATTTCAGCAAATTGAACTTCCAATTAACAAACTACATAATTGATTTAAATACCTTATTATTAATTATTAATAACCAAGTTCACTGATAATATCAATATGTTTATGCGTACAAGTGCATGGATCACTAAAACAACAATGAGAACCGTATCATCTATGCTTCTGACCAAGACAACTCCCCTTACTACTTTTTTGACATCATAAAGTGTGTCTCTATCTGTGGTAATCTCATTACCCAAATGTACACTTAACTACACGAGTATTAATATGATCATATACTCTAGGTTCGTTCCATAAGTTAACATAAGGATAAGTATATTGAAAAAAATAATATTAACCAAAATATAAAATTATAACTACAACAACATACATGGTCAACTTTAGTGTACCATTAATTTGGTACTCGTTAGATCCATTCTGCAATGTTTTCATTTCCGTATTCTTGGATGTGAATAATTCTTATTGTCCTCATCTCCGAGTATTAATCGACATGGTAGCTTTCGACCCTCAAACCCAAATCATTTATTAAAAGAATCATTTATCATTAACTCTTAGATATTGAGGGATACTACTTGTTTCCATTTTGATGCCAGGTATAATATAACAAAATATTCTTAGTTTGATTTCCTGTTAGTCATCTAAACCATGGCTTTTGGAACTAGTTTATACACCATATTTGCATATGTTATTGAGATTTATGTAAGTTTTAATTATGCTTATATTGGGGTTTGATATGTATTATATAGAATTATATAATACATATCAAATTTCAACATAAGCATAAATAATGGAGTTTGATATGTATTATATAGAATATATATCAAATTCTAATATAAGCATAATTAAAACTTACATATATCTCAATAACATATGAAAATATGGTATAGAAACTAGTTCTAAAAGTCATATAATATAACATATGTGTGTGTGAAGAAATATATGGAGAGTTGTAATAATGGTAACAATCATGTTTTAAATATAGAAAGAAGAATGATAAGAGGAGAAAAAAAGAGAGAGTTGTTATATGTGACAAAGGTAGTTGCAGTAAAAGAAGTTGCAAGAAAAAGACATAAGATAGAAATCCTCAAGAAAGTAGTAGAATATTATGGAGACCTTTAGAGAAGTACAACTTTGAAGGCGTTGTCGATTCTTTTTGTGGAGTTGTACCAAGGTATAAAACTAGTGAAAGAATTTTGTTCAACAATCTTATTAGGACAATCCTCATAAATTTTAACAAAGGGAGTAAGATGTAGGAGCATAACTTCGGGTTCAAGCAATCCTACTTCAATAAGAAATAGTAATTATTTTATGCTTTTGTTTCAATTCATTCTTCCACCTTTGTTTGGGCTCTGATTATGTGTATGTCACTACAAGGGGTCTGGAAAGGTTAGATGAGGTATTCAATTTCAAAAATTGTGTTCGTTTAATAGTTTAAGTAACTGCAAGTTAAAGATTAAAGGTGAAGATTTCATGGTTAGATACATAAACCAAGAGATATATTTGTGGCTAGTGTATTGACTATGACAAGGATGCATAAAAAATGGTTGCCAACAAAGAATAGTAGCATAGAAAACTCTAACAAGAAATTCATGTTTCTACATTACACACTTTGGAAAATTTGACAAGGTTTAGCAGGGTTATAACACGACTCGTTGCAGTATTTACAATGACCACCTACTAAAAAACCTGCCAATCATACCATTTACTGGAGCTTTATAACACAACTCATTACAGTATTTACAATAACAACCACATTTGTTCAACCAAAAAATAACCTTATTGTTTATGGAGCTTTTTAAATCTAGTTCGATACATTATTTATAATAATATACACATAAGCACATTTTCTCAACCATCAAATAAAAGGATATGATGTCTGTTTCCGCAACAAGGGAATCTAGAGGCTCACACCTCCTCCTCAAAAGTAGCATCATGATTCACCTCCTTCCCAGGAATTCCAGAATCCACTGCCAGAGTCAAATCTGCATCCAATGTACAATGCTACAATCTTGCTTCACTTGTCCTCTCAGTGAATAGTTACCAGCTCATTGTTCCAGGGCACACTCCCAATGCGCATCTAATAATGTTAATGACCGAAAAAATGTATTCCCTGACCTTCCCTTCTCTGCTACACAATCCCTTTGTCAATCTAGTCATCCCCTTTCATATAGTCACTCACCTCACAAGTTCCCGACATCCCCTATCCTAGGCGATCCATCCCTTAGAAAGGCCTCCTCGCATCGGAAGATTAAACAACCAAGGCATATACCTACCTCAAAACCATCATATCATTCATAACATGCTCACAGAAATCAAGGGACATTAGAGGGTACCAGTGTCCCACAATGGCCTTGCTCCTGAAGTGCTTTAACAATATATTGTTGCATGTTTCAATTCCTTTGTCGTTGTTGCTAATTATTGTAGTCAGTTTCAACCACCCAACTGAGAATTTTCATGCTTTCTTGTACCAAGCACGTAATTTCCATTAGACTCAAAATGAATTGAAATAAATCCACATCATACCTCATCGATGACCTGTCAATACACTTGAAATTTTGTTTACTTCCCGTCACAACAAGTCAAACTAGTTGTGTGATAAAATCATCATGTATAAACATATCACATTCGGTTATCTCGAAACACAACCATCATAATCAAAATCATAGATCACATGTAACCATGATGAATACAAATCATAGATCACATATAATCATCATAAACCAGAATCATAGATCACATGCATAATTAAAATTGAAATAAATTATTGATACTTATCCTTTAATCAATCCTTAGCTTCTACCTTTATCCTCTGTCCTTTCTGTATGCACACCGGATCGGTTGCCACACCCGAAAAACACCAAGCTCATTATATTCAACCACATACACATACACATAGTGTGCACCACACACATACAACCACATGTGGCATACAACACCATACCATACATGCACCCACACCTGACATACAACATATACACCTACACCCGATGTACAACACAACACATACACCTGCACCCGACGTACAACATAACCAATACACTTGCATCTGGTGTACGACACAACACATAGATCTACACCTAGTGTACAACACAACATAATACATACACCTACGCTCAATGTACAACACAATGAATACAAATGTCACAATACCACGACTACACAATGCACATACACAATATCACACATACACAAAACAACATGTACAACATGCACAATATACCACATGTGAAAAATGAAACATGTACGACATGCACACAATACCACATGTACATAACACCATATGTACAATCATACCCAAGTTAACACCCTCCTCCCACATTTACCCAAGTTAACCAGTCTGTTGGGGTAAACATGTGACGAGAGGATAATATGATTTGATTCAACCCCCCATGTACAAATAAGGAAGTGGAACTGACAAAACACAACCAATTTTACCTTCTACACATCCTACAGAACCCTCAAGAGTCATTCAACCCTTTCAGGTGATCAACCCCTAAGACAACATGGCATTTTACTTCATTAAATCCTCAGTCTATCCCATGAAATGGGCATGCATGCGATTGGGACCCTCCAATCGCTCCCACAACAAGGGAATGACTGTGACTGGGGACTTTTCCAGGTAGTTATGTGTCAGTAACCTTGGATTCTAAGCCACTTTTTCAGGGCCAGGACTCAGGTCATTGCCCAAAACTCCATTAAACTTCCATAAATGAAAGGTAACATCGAAATAATGATAAAAATGAAAATACTTGAACAAGGAATTGACTGGACCCCTACTAGCCATGACAAGAATTTCGTCAAACATGTCACAAATATGCATTCTACAGGTCATAATAAGAGATATAAGCATAGGGGTTTCATACTTATCCGATAATTGCTAAGAAGCATTGATTCCTTATCACATTAAAGTTTCATTATCATATATTAGGCCATATATTCATTATTCATTCATTTATAAATCAAAACATGATGAGATCCATACGTCATCATTGCCATAAATCATATTGATAACCAGCATATAAACAACATAAATAACATGGATATGGCATCCATACATATCACATATGAACCAATACATTTGCACATTAAATACCAAGGAAATGAAATCTTATTACTTAATGCAAAAGCCAACCAGGTTTGGGACTTCCACGTTCCACCCAACCATAGATAGGTTGGACCAAATCTCTCTTCAACCAATCAACCCCATGCCATATTCCAAGCATGAATGTGGGACTCAAAACCAAAAATCAACCAGGGCTTCCTGAGGCTACACCACCTCACTGTCATCAATAGAACCAGGATTTACCACAATCCACACTAGATCACTAGGCCCTCAAAAATCATGGATGCCTCTGGATATCTCCACCTAAACTGTGAGGAATTTGTACATCTCAACCTCTCAAATTGATCGTGTATCCCACCATTACCGATCAAGGGATTCCTAGGCCTACCAGGTTTCCACCTCTGGGATTTACTGTGTATCCCATCATGGGATTCCTAGGCCCAATCAATGGTACTCACCACCGAGCTTTACCATGTATCCCGCTGTTCACTGGTCAAGGGATTCCTAGGCTCAATCGAGGTGTTCACATCCAGGCTTTACCGTGTATCCCACAATTCACCGGTCAAGGTATTCATAGGCCTTGTGAATAACCCTGAGACCACCCCACTAAACTTCGAGTCCATCTTAAAATCCAGCTCAACTAAATATAAGAAAACCCACCACACCATGGCTATCTAGAAATGGCAAGGAAAGGTTGAAGTGTAGGTTTTAACCCTGTACATAAATTATCTACAAAGGAACTCTTAAAACAAAAAATAAACAATAGTGAGAGCATAAAATATAAAATAGATATACATAGAGATTTCTTCATGGATCCCAAAATTGGGACTACCGGCTTCATTTTTTTCATTATATTCCTTTCAATGTTGCGACAAATATATATACATGTTGAAACATTCATAAACCCTGTATTAGAAAATAACCGTAGATTTCTCGACCAAATCTACAAAATACCATGGGCAGAAAACCATCATGCCCAAAACCATGTACAAATCCATGCACAAAACCATAGGTAGGTTCGCCCACCTAATATAGGGTCCAAAATAATTTTCTCAGGGCGCTGCCCTGGACCCCTTGCAGGGGGAGTACTACCCCCCTCTTACCCCTCACTTCTTACCCGAGGCTAGTCGTGGAAAGAATATAACACACACCCAACATGAAGAACACTATCACACCTAGAAACACCCATTCCAATGACAATAAGAGAACTAAGAACACACGATGACCTACAATATGAGTTGCATATCTCTTTTCTTCTCTTTTTGGAGTTGGTTACACAACATTTGGTATCAGAGCTTTGGATTCTAGGGTTTCGCTGCTCCAAACAGGTCATCGTGGCATTTTCGCTATAACTTTTTTTCTACGAAGTTTCAGAAGCTGAAATTTTTAGGGTGCGAAGCCGAAATTCTGAGGACGATCGTCAAAAAATTTCAGAGCTTGGTTCACAATATTTTCGGAGATATGATCTGTGGAGATATACGATAGTCCACATCTTGTGCACCTGTACCTGTACTTGTACCACTACTTGTACATATACCTGTACCACTACTTGTACTTGTACCCATACTCTACTATAACTTGTCCCTAAAATCTCTATATGTGTCATCCTGTTGACATGCATGTAAGATCCGATCCTGTAGATCCGTCTCATAAAAACTCATATCTTCTATATGATTCACTTGTATCCGCCTGCTAAGATCATCTACAACCATGTTATCTTTTCCCTTGATGTACATGATATCGAAGTCAAACTCATTGATCGTGTACAACCACCTAGCTTGTCTGACATTCAAATTCAGCTGGTCAAACAAGTATCTCAACCCACTATGATCACTCATCATTACAAAATTCCTGCTAAGAAGATAATTCCTCTACATCTTCAATGCATGGATGCTCATTGAAAACTCAAGATTATGTGTTGGATAACTTTGCTCGTTCTCATTCAATTTTCATGACTCACTACCTGTCCTTCCTGCATAAGAATCCCACCAAGTCCTCTCTTACAAGCATCTGTTCATACCACAAACTTTTTGTCTGGATCTACAATCTTTAACACTAGAGCGTTTTTCAACAACTTCTTTAACTGATCAAAACTTGTTGCACATTCCTTTATCCATTCTAATTTCTTACCTTCCCTCTGCAATGATGTGGTATGATATGCAGTGTGAGAGAATTTCTTGATGAACCTCCTATAGTAACCTTCTATCCCCTTAAATTATCTTACCTCGTCTATGTTTCTAGGAGCTTCCAATTCCATGATAGCCCTTATCTTCTCTAAATCCACTGTTATACCTTCCTTGAAAACAACATGTCCTAAGAAACACACCTCTTTATGAAAGAAACTACATTTGCTAAGCTTAGCATACAACTGATTCTCTCTTATCAATCTCAATATTGTTTCTAAATGTTTGACATGTTCTTCTTCTTTCTTAGACTATATCAAGATGTCATTAATGAATACAATAACAAATGTTTCCGGATACGGACGCAACACACTATTCATCAAGCACATAAAATTAGTTGGATCATTAGTCAAACCAAATGAAACTACAACAAACTTATAATTCTCTTACCTTTTATGGATAGTTGTCTTGTAAATATCCTCTTCCTTGATGTATAATTAATGATATTTGGATCTCAAGTCAATATTTAAGAACACTACTGCTCCCTTCAACTGATCGAACAAGTCATCAATCCTCGATAACGAATACTTGTTCTTGATGGCCACCTTTTTCAACTACCTGTAATTGATACACAACTTGAGGGTACCATCCTTCCTCTTCACAAACAATATCGATGCATCCCATGGCAATACACTTGGCCTAATGTATCTCTTGTCAAGCATTTCCTTCAACTGCAACTTTAACTCAACTAGCTCTGGAGTGCTCATCCTATATGGTGCCTTTGATGTTGGTGCTGCTCCTAGTACCAACTCAATAGAAAATTCCACTTCTCTATGAGGATGAAACTTTAAAATCGCTACTGGAAACACATCCTGAAACTATTGTAAAACTAGGTACTTGCTCAATATCTCTGCATCCTTATCCTCCTTACCTTTATTGTTAGAAATGTGCACTGCAAATAACACACATCCTTTCTTGTGACTACGCTTTTCCTGCATAGTTGTCACCATTCTAAATGATGTTTCTTTCTTATTACCTTGTAAGATTATGTGTTCTCCATTGTTATCCAAACACTCAATGACTTTGTCATAACAGTCCACCTTAGTCCTATGAAGATACAACCAATCCATACCCAAAAGCATACTATAGGATCCCAATAGAAATACATTCAAATGTGATGATGTAGGCATAACATTCAATTCAAATGCACAAGATCTTACCCAAGGATGAACTCTCTTCTTTGTACATGTAGCCAACTATACCAACCAAGATTCTTCATGCACTTCTTTGTTCAAACCAAACTTATCCACCAAGTTAGGGTTAACATAACTATAATTAGATCCAAGGTCAATCAAAATAGAAACAACTTGATCACAAAGCTTACCTTCCATCTCAATGATAAATGCTTGGTGATCTAACTTCTAGTTATACAACACTGTATAGATACAAGGGATTCTCTTCCCAATGTCCCCAATAGTTTTTGCCTCCTGTGCACTGTAAATATGTGGCCTAGCACGTTGATACTGTGAAAAAACTCTCTTGATATACTCCTTAACACATGTCCAACATTCCAACTGTTTGGTACCATCACCTCTATTTTTATTCCCTTCAGGATGTGACCCATGTCCCTATATAGATACATTTAACTTCTTGTAAGGTGCAACATTTTATTTCTCTTCTGCATTCTAAGACCTTGTTCATTTCAGCTGCCATTTTCCTTTACCTTTATCTTTCCCTTTCCATCCTTGTTAAGATTCATTCTTATGCTTTTACTACTCATAACAATGCTTTAATTTCCCCATGACCTCCTCAAGTGAGTGAGGCTCATTATACTCAATCTGATCTCTAAATGTTAATGAAAATCCATTGGAAAATCTATGAACTTTAGTATTTTCATCCTTAAGATACAATAAATACCTCAATAGTTAAGGGAACTTGATCATATACTCTTCATCTGTCATCGATCCCATCATAAGCTTGTAGAATTCCTTAAATTTTTTATTGTAGTACCTTTCCGACAAGTACTTCTTTCTGAAAAGCATCTTGAATTCATGCCAACTCAACTCCTTTGTCCTTATGTCTCTGACTCGTTTTTCATCTTCCCACCAGATATCTGCTTTCCCTTTTAGGTTGAAGAAAGCTACCCCGACCTTCATATTATTTGTGTAATTATGCAACTCAAATAATTTCTTCACCCCAAGTAACCAACCCTATGCATCTTTAGACTTATTCAAATATCCATCAAAATTAGGTGGCTTAGCTTTCTTAAAATCATCCAGAAAATATCGCCTATCACTCCTCCTATAAGGGTGATAATAATGACGATCATAATTCCTATTGGAACCAGAACTATAATAGTACTTATGTCCATTGCCTCTCTGATCCGGAGTGTCCAAGAATATACCATCTATGTTCGTGTCATCTCTATCTAACCCGTGACCACCATGAGACCTACTGCCATATGCCCCATTAGTGCGGTCCTCCTGTCCATGGCTGATCTGAAGTGGCCCCTGTCTATGAAATTCTGACAAACTCTGAAGGATTACTACATTGAATTCTTCTTTTTTCTCCTATGCCTGCATGATTCTGTCATTATCTTATTTTCAACTTCTTATTTCTTCCTTCAAGCTTCTCAATGTGTCTTCTAAGTCACAAGAATTCCCAACACCATGCTTCTCATTTGATCCATAAGGGGAATATCATGAACTGTAGTCTACCATCTTGCTATTGATATTTGATCTCTTCCTGCAATGCATACTATGTTGACTAAACCAAATCATAAAAAAACCAGTGTACCTCAGTATAATTTGGGGAGGATATCTCATTTGAAAGCCCGACCATATTAGCACAATATATGTATAAACATAATCATAACAACACATAGATATCATCCTAGCCATAGTCCAGTCATCAATGCATGACCATACCAACCAAAAATCATGACCTCAGCCACGAAAACTACAACCATATCAATGTATGTTTAATGACATGTAAACATCGACATGCATAAAAAATGCTTATCCGACATACACTCATGCCAACACATTCAACAACAACACCATCAACTATAACATGTCAACACAACTACGACCATGAACAACACCATGCATAGGAAAGAAGAACATAGACCATAAATATAAGTAACACATGAAACCAACATGAATGCATGGCCAACGCACCTCCCACCTAGTCCAATAGGTGAACCATGCTCTGATACCACTCTGTAACACCCTCCTCCCACATTTACCCAAGTTACCCAGTTTTTTGGGGTAAACATGTTATGAGAGGCTACTATGATCTGATTCAACTCCCCATGTACAGTTAAGAAAGTGGAACCGACACCACAACCAATCTGACCTTCTACACATCCTACAGAACCCTCAGGAGCCATCCAACTCTTCTAGGTGATCAACCCTTGATACAACCTTGCATTTTACTGCATTAAATCCTCATTCGCTTCCATGAAATGGGCATGCATGTGACTGGGAACCTCTAATCAGTCCCACAACAAGGCCATGCTTGCAACTGGGGACTTTTCAAGTTAGTTTTGTGCCAGCGGCCCTGGATTATGTGCCACTTTTTTAGGGCCAGGACTTAGGAAACTACTCAAAACTACATGAAACTTCCATAAATGAAAGGTAACATCAAAACAATGATACAAATGCAAATATTTGAACAAGGAATTGACTGGACCCCTACTAGCCATAACTGGAATTTCGTCAAACATGTCACAAATATGCATTCTACAGGTATTAATAACATATATGAGCATAGTGGTCTCATAATTATCTAAGAATAGCTAAGAAGTATTGATTTCTTATCACATTATCTGCATTATCATATATTAGGTCATATATTCATTGTTCATTCATTTACTAATCAAAACATGATGAGATCCATACATCATCATTGTTATAATACATACTCATAACCAACATATAAGTAACAGAAATAGCATGGATGTGACAACCATAAATATCACATATGAACTAGTACATTTGCAAATAAAATACTAAGGAAAGGGACTCTTATTAATGAATGCAAAATCCAACCAGGTTTGGGACTTCCACGTTCCACCTGACCATAAATTGGCTAAACCAATTCTCTCTTTAGCCAATCACCCTTGTGCCATATTCCAAGCATAAATGTGGGACTCAAAACCAAAAATCAACCAGTTCTTCTCGAGGCTACACCACCTCAACCTCATCAATAGAACCAGGATTTACCGCAATCCACACTGGATCACTAGGCCCTAAACAAGAATGGATGCCTCCAAATATATCCCCCTAAATTGTGAGGAATTTGTCTATCTCAAGCTCTCGGATTTACTATGTATCTCACCATTACCGGTCAAGGTATTCCTAGGCCTATGAGGTCTCCACCCTCTGAGACTTACCATGTATTCCACCCCGAGATTCCTAGGCCAAATCAAGGGTACTCACCACTAGGAAATCATACATGCAACTCGATACCTGCAAGTAATCCTATTGTAGCTTCTTGATCCTTCTCTTCCTTGCTTGATTTTTTCTTTCCTCTTTTCCTTCTTTGCCTTTCTTGATCCAATGTTGAAGTGCTCCAAGAAAACTCTAAGTATCAAAGAGTGAGAGAGAGAGAGAGAATAGAGAGAGAGCTCCAAAACTGAACTGAAAAAAATTCTGTTTACTGATCCTCGGAAGCCTTTTTATTTACGAGGCTTCTATTTTCTTCATTTTCCATTATTTTTCCTTCATTTCCCTCCTCACATGCAACCTGTGACCTTTCACCTTCCTTTTCTCCTAATTTCCATTATTTTCGTAAATAAATGCCAATAAATGCTACTTTGCCTTTTCAAAACCTTTGCCAATTTCGTTAGCCATAATAACCGAAATGAATACCCACACTAGGTTGTTTTTGCCCGACATTAAGCTTGGAATAATTATCTCGTAATCATGGTTATTATTTTACCTAAATATTAACTTTTATTACATGGAATTTTCACCAAGGCTATTATAGTTTCTACATTACACACTTTGGAAAATTTGACAAGGTTTAGCAGGGTCAAAGACAACAAATTGCATGATTAGGATAAGGATCAAAGGTCTTGATTCAATTGACAAGAAGGAAGCATACCACCAATTCACATTCTAGAATGTTAGATAATGTTTGGTGCGGTCAACATGTATCAATCATTTGATTAAGGGAAGGATCAATTAGGGAAAGTTTTAGGGTCTATTATTCGCATGTGGGATAATTTTCCACGTGTTTTTCAAAAATAGATTCACCAAATTCCATTCTTTCTAGAAATGATTCACTCACCCATATTTTATAGTATCAAATTTTTTAACCTTAAAAGTCACTGAAATTTTACAGAGACTATATAAAATCATTAGAAAATTTAAATATTTTTACAAAAATGTAACCAAACATTTTGTGGTTTGCATGTTAGGGACTAATAAGAGTTGCAAGGGTTTCTAAAATTTAAGATAAATTTTCATCCTTCAATTTTCTCTAGGATCAATGATCCTTATTAACATGAGGTAAAGGGTTGAGGCATTTGTTGAGTACACTAATAAGAATACCATGTGTAAAAAATGCACGTTGCATAGGTATGTAAACATTTGGTGGTATTTAAATGCACACACTATTTGATTAAGAGGAAAATTGTTGGGTTTCAATGCCCCCATGCAAGGGAAGAAGAAAGGGGTTAAAACATGAGCCATTTGGATTGAGCATGATGATATGTTAGCATCCAACCTTTGGTCACATAAAAAAAAACAAGAGCTATGAATGTGGATGTGATTATACCAAAAATATGATGAGGGTCCCAAATAGCGAGGAAATTCAAGATTAATATAATTAATTGGGTTCCCTAGAACTATAACAATTTAATTATTCATTGTATACAAATGAAAATATAAATAGATCAATAAGAGAAGGAAAGACACATTGCAGTTTAAAAGTTTAGGACAAAGAATAGATGTTTGGTTCAATTGAGTTTTGTATTTTAATTCAGAGAGACTATGAATCTCTAACTAAATTAGGCTCGTAACATTGTATTTATGCTTGATAATTTGGCAATCAAATAGAGCAGAAGATATATTTTCTTATTTTTAATGAAGTTTCTCTATTTACGAATCTTTCTTATATTGAGTATATAATATGATAAGTGGTTTTGCACCAACATCATTATTATATGAAATGAATTGACATTAGTAAATAACATTATATTCACTCATTTAATTGTGAAAATATATATAAGTACCTAAAAAATAGTCTAATTTATTTTCCATAACAAAGCTACTTGTAATATCAACATATTCATCATAAAATTGCAGTATGTCTTAAGGTGCATGATTGAACATGAAAACATTAAAATGATCGTGAGACCCACATCATATATACTTATGACTAAAATAATTCTTACCACTTTTTGGTACTACTATTACATCTTACTTTCCATAGTCTCATGATCAATATGCACAGTAATAACTACAAATAGGTATTATTTTCTATAGTGTCATGATCTATATGTACACAAATAATTACAAATGGGTATTGTTATATTTATTGCAAATTTGTTCAATAATTTAACATAAACACAATGGTATTGAAAAAAATAACATTAAAGTTATATTAAAAAACATAAATTTATAATTAAGACAATATGCATTCTATATTTTAATTTTAGTATATTGTGGTTGTTGTATTTGTTCAATGGTTTTATTGAACAATAATTTTTTTGAAATCTTATAAGTTATAATTGTTTATTATTCTACTCATCCTTAAAATATTTTGGACTATTTAATTTTATCTAGTTGACATAATCACTTTCCATCTTACCCAAATCTAAATTATCCAATTAATAGATTCATTCATCAATATATTTTAAATATCAAGAAGTACTAATTGTTTTCATTTTGATGTCGATCTCCAATATGCAACAAAACATTCATAGGGTTATTGTTTACTATTGGTAAACATATGGCTTTTGAAACTAGCATTTGTATATGTCACAACTATATATATATATACTTTATTGTATATATTGAATTTTGTACTTGATAATAAAAAATAAAATAAAAAATCTTTTTTTTAGGTTAAAAATCTTTTAAATCTATATATATATATATATTTAGTTAAATTGGTTAGAAATTTGCTCAAAAACATGTTTTCCAACATGTTTTCAATGGAAAGATCACAAGTTCTTATTCGATTGAGATGAAGTATGAAACATGTTTGGAAAATTACTTTATGAGTATAATTAATTAAGCATTGCATATATTGAATTTTGTGTTTGACCATTAAAAAATACAAACTATATGTTTTTTGGGTTAAAATTGTGTTAAATCCAATGCATATATGAATATATATCTCGGTAGTTGTTAGCTCCACATTTTAGCTAAATTGGTTGGAACTTTGCCAAAATCATGTTGGCAATGGCAAAGCCACAAGTTCCATTTGAGTTGAAACTCTCAAAGTTATCCACTGCTCTTGCAATTGGTGGTTGACATTGTCCCCCATTCAAAAATTTTGAGAAAAAATGAGGATTCTTACTAACTTTTCCTTAAAAAAAAGAAATAAAGTACATTAGTAGTTGAAGATACACTACATATATATATAGAATTCAAAGATTTTGAGTAAAGGGGAAGATTCTCACAAAGTTTTTTAAAAAGAAGAAAAAAGTGGTACATTAGTAGTTATATATATATATATATATATATATATATATATATATATATAAAAGGGTATCACAATTCAAATATTTCTTGTTTACATTGAGATTATGTTGGTAAAATACATATATAAATAAGGATATCAAAATTCAAATATTCCTGGTTTACATTGAGATCATATTGGTAAAATACATACATTGCATATTAAAGTTCAAATATGCAGTATTGGTGTATATTATTTTTTCTTTAGTGTATCAAAATTTCTTTTGGCTATTAATAAAATAATTTATATTTTTAAATTTTATTTTATACAAAATAAAAAGTACATAAAAAGCACAACCATTATAAGCATTGACAAAGTTCAAAATCTCATTTGTTAAGTACCAAAATTTCTAGTGGATAGAAACATTATTAACAAAAGATAAGAGCTTAGTATTGAGAAGTGATTCAACTCAATCATTGGTGTTTGACCCAATTAAAAGAATCAACTTTTCTACAACAATATATCATTAATCATGGTTATAGGGTTCAATTATCTTCATTGCCTCCCATATATCAAGGGGCATGGTTGGGAATTTATGATTATGTTGTGTGGGCGGAAGATGTTAATTTGACCTCTACTTTCCTATTTTTCATCCCACAACTAACTCTATGAAGTGGCCTACTCCTTGCCCTTTAGGGTTCCTTCAATTGGGTTACTTTTGTAAGGATGTGCAGAGTGTCTTTGCTACTTGTGTGTATAAGTGACCTTGCACTAAAAAGTCTAGAAGCTATTAAAAATGTCCATTTCCACCTAGATTTTCTATATTTAAACAATGATTTTTAAGGACACACCCACACCTAATAGAGTTTCAACCAATGAGACAAATTGTAAAGACTCCTTAACTAAAACAATATATTTACTTCTTCTACAAGGAAAAAGTATTTTAACATGAACATGACATGAAATAACATGAAACTCTACATCCTAATGGAGTTTGCCTCTTAAGAAAGAAACTTTCCAAAGGATGGTTGCATGAAGAATTTTACTACACCTTAACTTTAAGAAAACTTAATAAGGGAACAAAGTATAGTCTACAAGGGAACAAAAATAGTGTATACATTTCAATATTTTAGTGCACATCCATTTTAAGGAAGTTGTAGATTCTAAACAAAAAAAAGTATGTATGCTTCCTTACTGCAAGAAGACACCTATGATTAAAGACCATACATACATTGTTTTCTTGGGTTTCCATACATTGTCTAACCTAATTTTTTTTTTTTTTTTTTTTACTTAGGCTTTGCCTACATAACTTATTTAGGGTAGTATCAAGGATTGATTATATATGCACAACCACCTATGGTCATAGATTAGATTACATTTGGTGAAAGCTTTAGATTGGTACCACTTTTAATCTCACCCCTAAGTTGGAGGGGGTTGAAGAACTAATTTAAGGGATACTCCAACAATTAAATGAGTGATGTATTTCTTGTGAAACCTAATAGTCATGCATAAAATATTTTAATCTACTTTGATATTGGAATTCACTTGTTAAAATAGTCATTAAAAAATAGTAAGAGTTTTACTCATATGTCTCTTGAAGTTAAAAAAATGGATTAATGACTTCAACATATTTCCAAAATAGATTACAAAAGAATTTTTTACCTTTAACTGAACATGGTTAATTGTGAGTATTTAGAACATAAAACCTTACTTAACAAAGGAACTATTCTCCCTTCACATAATTTTAGCATAATATGGTTGGTTATGAGCATTTTGAACATAAAACCTTGTTTACAGGTAGTTTAAATAATTGGGGTAGTTTGTTTTTTTTTTCCTTTTATTTATTTATTTATATGAATTTTCAAAAAAACTAATTAAATATTGAAAAAAATATAGTTTTAAGTTGTTGAGTTTATATAATTAGAGTGTCCAAATTTTTTCCATAACATTAAATACATTTCTTATATTCGAAAATACAATTTAAATAACAAAACATTATAGGAGTTGTCTAAGGACACAACATAATAGCTTGGAACACAGTTTTTTGCTGGAATCCTGTAATTTTTTTCCAAAAATTAGGTAGTTGGAGTGTTTGAATTGCATTTTTTATGGGGGAAATAGATTCAACACCGTCAAAAACCCTTAGGGCACTCAAAATATTGAAGTTTAACAACTCTAACCCAGATTTTCAAAAATCTTTACCAAAATTTTTCATAATCTTACCAGAATTTATTGGTTATTGTGTGGGTTTTTTAGACTAAGGGTTTTTGATGGTGCTGAGGGTTTCTGTGGAATTTCTTACAAAATAACCAAGAAATTTCATAAGATTATGAAAAATTCCGGTAAAGACTTTTGAAAATCTGAGTTACATTTGTTAAACTTCAATATTTTGGGTGCCTTACGGGTTTTTGATGGTGCTGAATCCATTTTCACAATAAAAAATGCAATTCAAACACTCCAACTACCTGATTTTTTGGGAAAATAAAATTACAAGATTCTAACCAAAAAAACTGTAATCCACACTATTATGTTGGGTCAGCAAAAAAAATTATGATCCGAACTATTCTGTTGCCTCTATATACAACTCCCAAACATTACAATCTTAACCAAAAATAATATAAGCATATTAGATGAAAAAAATCTAAAAATCATCATTTTAAATTCTTCCCCAAATAGAATTTAAAACTTTTGCCTACTGGAAAGAAACAATGTACCAATGTGCTGAAAAGGGCCAAAGCATGCATGTGAATCCGTATATTACCCAAACCTCCCCGGTCTGTGAAGGCGTAACAAAGATGGCAACTCAACCTATGAAAGTCTTTCATGGAGACTACATGATCTTCTCTTCTAGATAGTTGATGAGAACAGAGGGGGCCATAACAGTAATAGACATGTGAAGTGTCTTAATCACTTTGGAGACATCATATACTTTGTTATAGCATATTTTAATTATATATTTACTGTGCTCTGCTTTGTACTGGGTCTTCCTGTTTTGTTTGTGGACATGACCAGACCACCAATTACTCAGTGGCAGGAAGGCATTTAAAAGTACCGTTCAATCCTTGTACACTTCAACCTTGTCATTTCAAGTTTGTCAATGACAATTCAAACAAATGAATGGGGCCCTTTCCCATGGTGCCTGGTATGGATCGTACCTACGCCTGGGAGTCCTCAGCGCACATAAATAAAGGTCCCCAGCTTGTTCTAAACCTAAAATAAATTTACGCTGACATAAATGGAAAGTGTACTTAGAACACAAATAGCAAGCGAGATGACATGCCGCCTGTTCTGTACCTTATAAATTATAATATATTTCGAGACTCTTAGGTATTGAATGAGGCCAGCAGGAGCATTTGGGACTGTGCCAATGTGTGCGCTATGTTTAGAGTTAAACCATGGCTTCCAGAGCTTACTTTCCTCATTACTGGTTACTGGAGGTTTGAACGTTATGGCCTTCAATTTAGAAGTAGGAAAAAGTTTTCGCAGCTCAGGCTTATCGATAGCAGTGTTGTTTGTGAAAGTATCTTAATAACAAACTTTATAATTATTTTTGTTTAAGCGTGTAGTAATGAGGTGGTTTTTTTTTATGCTTTTTCCTTTAAGTTTTAATGCAACGCATTTTTCTCGATTTCTAAATTATACTAATATTATATAATTTATAATTTAAGTGTGAAAATATTGAAATTATTAGTTTGAGTAGATCTAATGGTTAAGAATATGTGTTTCTTCTTAAAAGGTCACAAGTTCAAAACTAAAGAGGTAGAGTATGTATGCATTAGTAAACTTAGTAGTCAAAGATAGGTCTCTTGTCCCACAAACAAGAGGATCTCATACACCAATTTGGTGTCCAGCTTGACGATTACTTTAAAATTGGATAATAATAATAATAAAAATATAAAAAAATATTAAATTTTATATTGATGGATAGTTATGTTTGTCAAATTTAATTATTATAATTATTATTACTGAAACTCAACCAATTAAAGTAGCTTTTGAAGTTTAGAATTATTTTTTTAGTTTGTAAAGATGCAAATTTTGATTTTGATTATGAATTTTTAAATATTGAATTTTTTTTTTTTAAGGTTAAAAAAATACTTTTAATTAACTAAAAATATTCAAAATTTAATTTTAATTTAAATATTTATGTTTAAGAAAATTAAAAAAAAATCAATTAACCATTTTTCAAATTATATATATTTTAAATAATTGATATTAATTTTAGAAATAAAATTAAAATACAATACAATATAATCTTATTTTCCTATTATATTTATTTATTAAATATAGTATATTATTTTAAACTTAAATCATTGAAATTATGAGTAAATATCTTACTTGTAAATTATCGTAAATTATTTTCTTTACGACATACCTTAAGCTGAATTAGGAAATTCAACCCATTGAACTAACTTTTGTGGTTGTTTAGAATTATTTTTTAATTTGTAAAGATGCAAATTTTAGATTTGATTATAATTTTTTAAATCTTGAAATTTTTAACTTATTTCTATTTTTATTAAGTTAAAAAAATACTTTTAATTAATCAAAATTATTCGAAATTTGTTTTTAATTTAAATATTTATATTTGAGAAAATAAACAATTTCAATTAATAATTTTTCAAATTATATATATTTTTAATAATTTATTTTAATTTTAGAAATAAAATTAAAATACAATACAATATAATCTCATTTTCCTATAATATTTATTTATCAGATATAGACTTAAATCATTGAATTTATGAGTAGATATTTTACTTGTAAATTATTTTCTTGAATACTTGAGAAATTATGATCTTTTTTAGTGAGTTTGATTTAGGGTAGTCTTGTTAAGGAAGCTTGTCATCAACTAATTGTGCTAAGAAGGCTTGACCTTTAACTACATTTTATTATTCATTATATTCATTTTTTATAATTAAAAATGATTATATTTATTTTTATTATTATTATTTTAAATAGATAAAATATATTGTTTTATATAGCTATATTTGGTTTATTTGTAATAAGTGATGGTTTAAAATTATAGATTTTCTATAAATTATTATTCCAATTAGAAACAAATATACAAATATAAATAAAAAGTAGAATCTCTAAAACAAAAAATAAACATAAAACTAAAATTTAAAATAATTAAATTACTCTTAATTCAAATTATTTTCATATTTTTAAAAGTTATTTGATTTAAAAATAATTTAATTATTTTAAATTTTAGTTTTTCATTTATTTTGTTTAATTTTATCTGTTTATTTTTAATTGGAATGATAATTTCTAGAGAATCCATAAATTCAAAAAAATAATTGTGATTATTATAACAAATACAACTATTTCTTAAATACCATAAAAAAATACAAGTTACACTATATATTTAATAATTTAAACTCATTCAATTAAATAGATAAATTATTCACCAATCTACTCAAACCAAAAAAAATTAATATAATTTTTATTTTTATTTTTTAAATTATATTTTTAAATACATAAAAATAATTTTGTTCTCAACCCATCAAGGTACAGAGGTTTTTGACATAACATATGTTGTGGCTTTTCTTCCAACCTAACTTACAAGGACACAATGGTTTCAGCTTTAATGGGCAAACAGCTGAAAGTGAATGATGCATGCAGACAAATTTCTCTTCCATTCTAAAAGAATATTCACTTTTGTAATGTAAACAGACACATTTCTTTTCCATCCTCAAAATGTACACTTTTTGAGAGCAAATTGTTTTCGCATTTTATTCCATTAACATCTATCAACATACACTGACCATATTTAGTGCAGCATATTTATTAAGATTCGTATTAGGTAGCTCAAAACGAGGACTGGACCCTGAGATGTGTCAGTTAAAAAGTTTCTATTATAAATGTTTTTAGTGTGATATTTTGAAATATTTTTATCCATTTTTTCAGTCTTATTTTTTAAAAATTTGGTAGGAATTTATTGAAACATGTTAGATAACTCAAAATGAGGACTGGACGGTAACATGTGTCAGTTAAAGGTTTTCATTATAAATTGAGTTGTTTTTAGTCATTGAAAACAGAAGTTTGATGCTTAATCTTACACAATCCAAATATGTAGAAAGTTTTTAAGATGCTAAATCTATATATAATAAAAAAAACAATTTAAATAACAGAAACCAATATTTAATCTCAATTTTTTTTAACCAAACTCCAAAAAAATCGCACTAAAAACAACTCCTAAATGAATATAGTGTGAATGGAATAGCATTGGATCACCAAAGTAGAGCCGACTTACTGTAGCGTTATCACTGTTTTGTTCCACATGTAAATGCTCATACTACTCCTACCTCTTATCTTCCCAAGAAAGTGCAGGCCTGCTGCAGGAAACGTACAGGATGATGAAGCAGCATCACCATTGAAATAGTGAACCGTGGTCCCCGTGTGAGCATTGGAAAATGGTGGAGTGAAATCAATCTAGTTTTGTGGGATCCACTTTCCAAAGTTTCACACCTCGTACCCTAAAGGAAAATGTGAAAATGTTAGGAGCCTCCTTTCCTACCAATCTTAGACGACGATGACAGACTGAAAAAATAATAATAATTAATTTAATCCTCCATTACCCTGCAATGGAGCATTGAATCTGATGTTTGTGAATATATCGATCTATTTAGGCTTTATTGCAATTTATTCCAGATATCCACTACATTCGGCCCAACCAGTTATATTAACGTGGCCTGTCACACTGCTGCAAGTGAAAGCAAAATTGTGCAGTTGAGTTCATGAGTCCTGTGTCTGTGCCTTCATTAGTTTGAATTCTGGTGCAGTAGCGGTAGGTTCCTTGTCTATCAAGAGGGTGAAAAGTTTTTTTTAATAAGGTATAAGGTTTTTTTTTTTTTTTAAGGTAAATTTTATTGTCTGCGAGATCTCCATAGCGACCTTCAGATTGCCGTGAAAAGGTATTGAGAGGTGTTTTTTTGTTTTTGCTTTGCAGAGCACAGACAGGCAGACAGACAGAGACGTGATCATGGGGCGAGGGAAGATTGAAATAAAGAAAATAGATGATGTAACGAGCAGACAGGTAACATTCTCAAAGCGCAAGTCAGGAATATTCAAGAAAGCCCACGAGCTCTCTGTTTTATGCGATGCAGAGGTGGCCGTCCTCATCTTTTCAAACACCGGAAGGCTCTACGAATTTGCTAGTTCAAGGTATATTCAGCAGTCCCAACTTAATTTTTATCAATGTTGAGGATAACGAAAACATGAAATAGTTTTTAGTTATTAGTAGAAAAGTATATAGTAACATAGATTCTCCATTCATTCTTCAAACTATACACCCTTTTCTTGATGTTATCTTTGTGGATATTTAGTCTAGCATCGAATTTAAAAATCATCTTGAAACTTTAACAATTCCGGGTTCCATAGAGTGTAGATTTTTGCAGTTTGTCAACATATTAGGCATAGTTTCAAAAGATTAAGTGTGGGGGAATGCTTTTGTTTAACCTGATTTGGTTAACCATCGTCAGTCACCCATTCAAACAAATAGAGGAATATGGTTGAATGTGCTCTATATCTTCTTTTGAATGTATGTCCTGATAATAGCTTAAGATAAGCATCATGCACCGGAAGTATTGCTTTAAAATGCAATATATCTGGGATATATATCATTCTATGTATTCATGAAATATACATGAAATATATCTTGGATATATATTATTACATCTGATCAGACTCCTTAAGTCAGATGCCATATATTCATAGATATATATAAATTGAAGTCAGATGATATATATTCCGAGATATATATATCAATCAATATATATATTAGACAGTTTTTGGAGTAAAATATATCAGACAGTTTTTGAAGTTAAATAAAAGCATATCACACAGTTAACCCAAAATCTGCTCTCAACTTAAATTATGTTTTTCTAATGTTAGAAACACAAAATATTCCCACCCAAGTTGTTCAATGACTTGGTTTTCTCTATACAATAATAAACGTGCACTATCTAGACCTATAATTTGTAGGGAATATGATATTGATATACTGTGTTTTAGTTTTTTAGTTTTCAACTTTTAGTTCTAGTACCGTTCTTTCAGTCATTGACGTGTGAGCCTGAGCAGACAAGATTAGCAAAAATGCGCTGGAGTAGAAAAAAACAAATAATTAGAATGGTATGTTATGTAATCATCTGCTAGGGTTGAAACTCGAAAATTCAGTTGTGTCAGGCCATCAGAGGTAACTCCATAACTTGATTGAATATTAACCAAATACACATATGTAATCATCTGCTAGGGTTGAAACTCGAAAATTCAGTTGTGTCAGGCCATACGAGGTAACTCCATAACTTGAGTGAATATTAACCAAATACACATATGTAATCATCTGCTAGGGTTGAAACTCGAAAATGCAGTTGTGTCAGGCCATCAGAGGTAACTCCATAACTTGAGTGAATGTTAACCAAATACACATATGTAATCATCTGCTAGGGTTGAAACTCAAAAATTCAGTTGTGTCAGGCCATCAGAGGTAACTCCATAAGTTGAGTGAATGTTAACCAAATAAATATACAATCACGAAGAAACCAAACTTTATGGGTTTTGAGTGTCTTCCTATTTTAATAATTTTTTATATGCATAATTACAATTTTATCCCATTTCTAAGAATTAGATGACTAACAATTTGGAAAATTTCAGATATTTTTGCTGAAGCTGTTTGCTATAATAAAACCAATTATATTTAATTATAAGTATAATTTTTTTTAAACAATAAAAAAATTCTGCATAACTCAATTATCAAAAGAGCAATAGAGAGATATTTTAGGAAATAAACTCTTAGTCAAGGAAGAAAAACTAGGTAAATTTATTATTATTATATCTAAATTTTAATGATAATCTAAGTTTTTAAAATTAAATCTTAATCAAGCTGAATAGGCTGGATACATTGGATACAACATGTCTAAGATTTGAATTCATATAATTAGAGAAAAAAATATTCATCAAACTTTTATGAAAATGAAATAAAAAATAATTAAGCAGTAGTTTAAGTAGATTGTTTTTTTGTCCTGCAAATTATGGAAATTACTGTAAGATTTTAAGAAAATCTGACACAGATTTTTGTAAATCCACTTTATAACTATCAAACTTTAATATTTTTGGTGCCTAAGAGGTTCTTGATGGTGCTGAATCCATTTCCACCATCAAAATCATGATTCAAACACTGTTACTGTAAAATTTCTTAATTTATTTTGGCCAAACCAATTTTAGCAGTTCTAGACAATTGCTCAGTTTCTTTAGACAACTCCAATAATTAATACCAACTTTGATTTCAATTTGTATGTGTTGAGTAGAATTTTCATTTTCTTATATCCAGATTTGGGACTCAATTTTATCATAGCGGCTTCAAGGTGAAAAATATTCATTGTTTTGTGATCATTTAGGGTTAAGAAGGGAGATTTCAGTTGAAAATTTTGAGATCCCCAGCATATTATTGAAACTTTCTTCCATGTTAGGAGTAATTATATTTGAAGTTATAGGATTTGGGTTTGAATCAAATAATAGAAAATTTAAGAGTAGTTTTTAGTGAGATTTTTTTGAAAGTTTTTCTGATTTAATTTCTCTAAAATCCTGTAGAAATTTATTGAAATTACAAGTTTGATGGGTAATATCTGCACATTCTAAGCGCCTTAGGGTTTTCCAAGATGCTGAATCCATACCTACAAATAAAAAACCAATTTAAATAACATAATTCAATATTTGACCTCAAATTTTTTTACCTAATTTCAACGCCAGAAAATCCAAAAAAACCTCACTAAAAACAACTCAGAAATTTATACTTCAAATTACCTCGGGTCTCAGACATTTATACTTCAAATTATCTCTGGTTTTGATTTTTTTTGTATATTGGGTAGAATATTTTTTATTGTGTATAAGCCGACAGACGTACCTTTTATCATAACGTCAAGGAAAAGGCAAACCTAAAATAAATCGAGGTGTACGCTTGCAACGCAAGCAAGGAATTCATGGATCAGTAAGTTCAACGGTTGGAGAATATAGCGTATATTCGTTTTGGCTACGCGATAGAAAAATATTTTACCTAGCGAGTATTTTCAACATGTTCGTATATACGCCAACCAATAACTATAATTCTACCTGGACTCTTTAAGTCTCACAGTGTACTCGAGCCTCTGCACCGTGTTAGATACATACACGTAAATCAAAGTCCGTTTTTTGAGTCATAAAGAAGACTCGTAACCTCTGTAATGAGGTCTGAGCATTCATGGCTGTTTCGTATTTAAGCGACAGTGCACATGTCTGATGTCTATGACAATTAACAGAATTTAGTCAATCTCTCCGCTGAAATTAAGTATTAATGATTGATTAGTCTCCAGAATCGCGCTTCACGTACTTTTTTTAAGGCGTTTTTGGGTCGAATGGAGACGCATTCCGTGGCCACCTGTGTGGCACTTATTTTTTTAACGGACCGACATGGTACAGAGCCCCTTGAGTTATTGTATGGGTAGATGTAACGACGCGAAGTTACTTGTGGGTACTCCACCTTTGACTGACATCATGACTCGGGAATCGCCACTTCCCCGGTTGCATGATTGTCCCAGAGCTGCTGTATTCATGGCACGTTGCCATTTTCTAATGGACGATGAAAACCCTACTGTTGCAACAAATGCTTTGCATTGCAAACTTTTTGTTTTATAGAGTACGATTCAGCGATCGTAGGGTCTAACAAAATAATCTGCAGTCTATTCGTGCAGCAAACGTTATCTTAGGTAGGGTAATCCATGCAATTAGGGTACGAAAAGTCCATCGGGCTATGAAAAATCGTAAATTTCATTATATTGTTCTTGGAACAGTGAACCTAAATGACTCGTATTAGTATTTCGATAATCAAAGCATCATCATGTTACTAAATTTATAAAGAAAAGTCACAGGAAAATAATAACTATTTGTACAGAATTATCGTGATGATTTGCTTCGAAATTGTAGGGACCAGTAATAATGTATAAAGAGAAAAATCACAGGAAAATGACAATTATCTGTACAGATTTAGATGATCTCATGAGCCACACTGGTTGACTCGAAATAGTAAAGACTCGAATACACCATTGAAATCTCGGATAATGGCTGGTTAGGGTATCCTCGGTGAATAACCTATTTTTCCTGTGAGGCTCTGGTTGGTGAGCGATGGGTGATAACACTGCCATGCCTCTTCACGGTTCTTCGCAGGGTAGGAAAATGATATATAAATTGCGGACATGATCTCTGTGTGCATAGTTAGGTGGCGCCCTTGTACGAATAGCTCAAATTCAAACCTAATATGTATAAATTTTTAAACCTAATCTGTATAATTCTTTTGGTTTAAAGCATAACCCGATAAAACCTCACGCAAGATTATGTCTGTCAACTCCAATCAAATCTCATAGAACCTTGACCCAGAATAAAATATTACCTTCTTGAACCATCGAAATATTAAAAATGTTTGTAACTTTCATATTTTGTTATATTTTGTTTCCAAGTATAATGATGATTACCATCTTTTAACACCAATGGGATTTGGGATTTATGAAATCTCAAAGAAAAATCTAAATTTGATTTTTCAAAAAAAATTTAATACCAATGAGATTTGAGATTTATGAAATATTAAAAAAAAAAAAATAAATTTGATTTTTCAAAATTTTGTTTTTAGGGTGACTCTTATATATTTGGTCTCAACTGCTATGATTTTGCGATAGTCAACACCCAACATCCACCATTTATTGCTAGTGCAATGGCATTTTCAAATCTAAATCTATTGATATCGCTCCCTTTTCCAATCTATTATAATAAACTTTTATAAATTGCTTACAATTTCCTTCAACTCTGCATGTTTTTGGGTTTACTGGGTTATCTAGTTTCATTAAATTTTTATTTCTGAAATTTATTTTTAAATTATTTTTTAATTTAAATTGGTGTTTATCAAATCAATATAGTTTTTTTTTGCTATCTTTATTTTATATTTTATATGTTATATTCATTATTGTTTAGAGTAATTAGGGTAAACTTTACTATATTTTGGAGTTGATTTATTGTTGGCTTTTTATTAGCTCAATATTTTGGTCGTTCTTTCTATAGTATTTTCTTATAATATAATGATTTATTTGTAATTCACTTCCAAGTTACACAATGATAAATCTATTATTTAGCATTAGTTTCATTGGAAAGTTTAAAAGATATTTTATGGTTTATATATTATTATTATTATTATATGTTTATTATATATTTATTTTTCTCTCATTTTTATAACAATTCCTTCACACTTAAAACACCATTTTCATCTAGTTCATTTCTTTACACTTTAATGAATGTCATCTCCATATCATTGAAAAAAAATATTTATTATTTTATTATTTTATTTATATTTTAAATAATTTATTTATATTTATTTAAAAGAAAAAACTATATATTTCAATTTTAGGTAATTAATCCAAGTCTAAATTTAATTGGTATAAATTATTTAATTTTATAAATATGATTAGATAAATTTAAATTTAAATTACTTAATTATTTTAAAATTATATTTAAATAATTTTTTAAATTTAATAATTAATAAATACATTTTAAATTTCACTATAAAATGTTTAATTACCATTAAAATTAAATTAATTATTTTAAATTATGTTTTATTCGAATTAAATTATTATTTTCAATAATTAAAAAACAAAGTTAAAGTACACACTTTTTGTTATTTACTTTGTTTTAAGTAAATATTTATAATATTTAATTAAATTAATAATTAATTAATTTTGGTCTTTTGTTTTGGAATCTTTTTTGGATAATATGTTTTGTCATTTTAAATCATCTAGACCAAATACTGACAATCATCTTAAATTCTTTTTAAGTCATTAAAATAATCTCTTTTTTTTTTCATTTATTTTAAAGAGAAAAAAGTGGACAATATCAATTTGCTAGATTTTTAAATAATTAAATTAATATTTTTCCATAATTTATTTTTAAAATTAAATAATTGACTTCAATTTATCAAATTTAATAAATTTTGATTTTGTGATGTAACCTATTTTTTAATCTTTTGTATAAATATTTTTTTAATTTTTATTTTTTTTCCATATTTCTTCAATATATCATAATTATTATATAAATGTATAATATGTCATAATCATTATATGAATGGATATAATATACAAGAATATTACTCATTATATTAATGGATATATGTAAAGAGTAATTATTTTTATTAACATAAAATTAAAATTGATTTATTGTAAAGTAAGTATATTTATTTATTTTCTTTATCTTATTTATATATATATATATGAAATTATTTTTATAATACAAATATTTTTCAAAATATTTATTTTATATTTATTTTTAAATTAATATATAATAGTTTATAAATTAATATAATTTTATATTTAAAAAAGTTAATAAAAAATTAACCTTAATTATAGTTTTTAATAATTTACTGTAAAATGCATTCTCCTAAAAAGTGAAATTGGACAATATGAAATCATCTAGTTTTGGAAATAGTTTAAATTAAAATAGGGTATAGAGCAGAATATTATTAAAATTATTTATATATAAAAATAATTGAATTTATAATTTAGTAATATAAAATATATTCATTTTTCAAAAAGTAAGTATATAAAATTTTAAAAGTTATTTTTAAATTTAGTAAATAAAAATGGGGTATATTTTTTTAAACTAAGTTATATTATATTTTTATTAAAATTAAATAATCTATATAATAAAAAAGAATAAAGTAGAATTTATTTTAATAGAATTATTAGTATAATAGTTAAATTTATAGAAAAAATAGTTTTTTTTTTCGTTGCCTCCTCCTTGCGCTCTACATGCATTAGGGTTGCAGGGTGCATCCTCACGCACCCCTGCGCTCAGCCCTGCGGCGTCCTCCCATTGCACATGGAGCCCAGTGGGGGCTCTGTCCCCCTCCCCAATCTGCCCCTAGAGGTGCTAGTGTTCCGATCTATGATAGCTGCAGGCCCTCAGCGTGCCCCCTCAGCGTTCCAGCAGTAGTTCATAAAGAAAATGGATATGATCCCTTCAGTTGCCCTTCCAGAAGAAGAGACGTGTAAAGCAGCCTTGAATCTGGCTGAGAGAGGCCTTATAGGCCAGTTCACGGGCCTCTGGCCTTCTCCCAAGTCAGTGGATGAATGGACTCAAAGGAACTGGACTCCACTGACCAAAGAGGGAGTCAAAAGCTACTTTGTTGGCAAAGGATTCTTTGTTTTCGTGTTCAAAAACTCGGAAGATAGAAGTTTAATATTCAGAAACGGCCCATACTTCATGGGTCCGCAGGGATTGTATCTAAACAAATGGTCTCCAGATTTTGATCCTTCCCAGGATGTCCCCTCTGCAGTCCCGGTTTGGGTGAGACTCCCCCATTTGCCTCTCCATTGCTGGAACCAAAAATCCCTCTAAATCATCGGTAATGCGCTGGGTAAATACATAGACCAAGCTGCAAGAAAAGATCAGTATTCGTGTGCTCGCATTTGCGTTGAAGTGGACCTAGAGGAGGGGCTTCCGGAAGCAATCAAGCTCACTGTTGCTGGGTGGACGCATGTTCAGGAATTGGATTACGAACAACTCCCTTTCAAATGCAGACATTGCCATGGCCATGGACACTTCGCCAAGCATTGCAAGAAAAAGGCCGAGGAGCAACTAGACAAACAAAACGGGGATCAATGGACTCTAGTCCAGAAACCTGCACACCCAAAAAAAGGTGTTGGCAAAGGCAATACGACAAGAGTCCCAAGCAGTTCCAAGCCCAATTTGGAAGAGGAAGCAATCCCAAATGGTACAGAAAGCACCCAGATCAATCCAGCAAACTCAGTCCAAGAAAATCTGGAACAGGCAGAAATCACACCTCCAAGCAAAGAAGGAGGGAAAGCTATTCAGATCGAAGCCACCCAAGGAAGTCCCTCCAACCCCTCATATGCAGAAGTCACAAGGAAAAAACCAGCGGAAAGCTCAGGCTCCTCGGAGGACGAAACCTATGAGCGCCCTTCAAAAAGAGCTGGAAGGAAATCCTACAAAGAAATGAGGGAAGAGGAGGCTGAAAGACTCAAAATTCAAGGAAGATAGGCCACAATAGAAATGTCTATTGGACGAAATACCAGACCAAGGCCTTCCAAGGGAGGCCCCAACCCTCCCTTAAGTAAATAATGAAACTAGTCTCTTGGAATTGCAGAGGACAGGGGAATCCTTCCAAAATAGAAGCAGTTAAGGACCTCTTGAAAACAGATCCCTCAGACATACTCATGCTCCAAGAGACAAAGATAGAAGGGCAAGCCCTCCTAGATATCAGCAACTCAAAGTGGAATAAAAGTTCAGGTAAGGCAGTCAGTGCAAGGGGCACTTCCGGAGGGCTGGCAACTCTCTGGACAGATGACTCATTTCAGCTGAACAAATATCATGAATCTCAGCATTGGATCTTCACGGAACTGTTGCATAGTGCAAGTAAGTTGACCATCTCTCTCTTCAATTTATATGTACCTGTCAATTACTCTGAAAAAAGAGAATGTTGGAACTCTCTCTCAGTTTTTTTAGAGCAGCTTTCTCCCAGCAACATCATCATAGCCGGGGATCTCAACATAGTCCTGAAAGCAAAAGAGAAGAGGGGCAGATCCAGCAATCGAGATCCTATGTTGGCCACTGTGGAAGAGCTCACCCAGCTTTGGGATCTCTTAGATTTCAATCCTGTCTGAGGTCTTTTCACCTGGTCCAATAACCGAGTTGGGTTGGAGCACATTTCTGCCCGCCTGGATCGATTTCTGGTGCAAAGCTCCCTCATGATGAATAAAAAGATCATCATCACAAAAATTCTTCCCAAACTGACCTCAGATCACAAGCCAATTAAGCTTCTAATGGAAGAAGAAGAAGACCTGGGCCCCATTCCTTTTCGATTCAGCCCTCTTTGGATCAAGAGAGATGGCTTCACTGAGATTGTGAAAGCAGCATGGGCCAAATCCTTCACAGGATCTTCAAGTTACGTCTGGGAACAAAATTTGAAGGCCACAAAACAAGCGCTGAAGGAATGGATTAAAAAACTAGCTCCCACTCCAACCATCCAAAGAAAAGAAGCAGTAAAGATGTTGCAGTCTCTGCAAACAGATATGGAAAGTAAAGATATCACAACAGAGCTGTTGGAAAAGGAAATAAAAGCTCAACGATCCACATACCAATCCTTTCGAACAGAAGAAGAATACTAGAGGCTTAAATCCAGAAGTCTGTGGCTAAAGGCAGGTGATCAGAACAACTCCTTTTTCCACCGACAATATAGAGCAAGATTGTCCAGGAATCATATAGCAGAAATCAAAACAGTGGAGGGCCAAGTCTGCAAAGGATTCAATCAGGTCAAAGCCGCTGCTGAAATTCACTTTAGGAATTTATACAATGAGGGTAACCATGGCAATGATGAGGAAGCTGCAGACTTCCTTTCTAACATCCCTTTACTCATCAGCCCTGAAGATAATACAGATCTCTGTAGACCCACTTCTGAGGAGGAAATCAACAACGTAATCTGGTCCATGGAAGTAGATAAGGCCCCTGGGCCAGATGGATTCACAATCCATTTCTACAAGTCTTGTTGGGATATCATCAAATCTGATCTCCATAAAATGATAAGAGGGTTCATGAAAAAAGCTAAGATAGGAGGAGGAACCAATTCCACCTACCTAGCCTTAATTCCCAAGGACTCCAATCCTAAAACATTTGCAAGATTCAGGCCCATATCGCTGTGTAATGCTTCTTACAAAATCATAACCAAACTCTTGGCTAATCGAATCAAGCCTCTGATCAAAAGACTGATCTCCAGTCCCCAAGGTGGATTCGTGGAAGGCAGGCACATTATGGACAACGTTATTCAAGTTCAGGGGACCATTCACTCAAGCAAACAACGAAAAGAGAAAGGTATGTTGATAAAACTAGATATGGCGAATGCATTCGATAGAGTTAATCGCTCGTTCCTTAGCAATGTTCTCCTCTCTTTTGGCTTCTCTCAACATTTTGTACAACTTATAAAAGCATGTATCGATAACCCGTGGATTGCCCCCCTAATCAATGGTCGCCCAACCAATTTTTTTCAAGCTCGGAGAGGCATCAGGCAGGGATGCCCCCTCTCCCCCTTCCTATACATTTTAATGGCAGATTCCCTCAGTCAAAAACTCTCAGCTGAAAGAACTGCTGGTACCCTCCCGGGTCTCAAACCTTCCAATGGAGCAGATCCACTGAATCACGCTCTCTTTGCGGATGATTCCCTTCTTCTTGGAGGTGCTTCCTTCAGAATTGCGAAAGCTTCCGACTCTGTCCTGAGAAGTTATTGCAGGGTTTCAGGAGCATTAGTCAATGAAATTAAAAGCGAAGTCTTCAGCTGGAATATAGATCAACAAGAGCTCACAAGCATTTCAAATCTCCTCGGGTTCAAAGGCCATGCACAATGGGACAGGTTCAAGTACCTTGGCCTCCCCATCACTTCTGGCGTGAATAAGAGGTCCCTCTGGAGCGATATCATCAGCAAAATTAAATATAAAATCTCTGCTTGGGGAGGCTACTGGTTAACAAAAGGCGGTAAAGTCATCCTTATCAAGTCTCAGTTGTTTGCTCTACCAATCTACCAAGCAACATTTCTTTTAGCTCCAAGAAACGTGATGGAGCAGATCTCTAATCTTCTCAGAGATTTCTTATGGCAAGGTGGGAAGGGCAATGAACAAAAAATGCATTTAGTTAACTGGGAATTGGTTAAAAAACCGATTGCAGAGGGAGGATTGCAAATTTGAGACCCCTCCTTGGTCAACATAGCGTTGGGAGGCAAGATACTGTGGAAGATGATCCACGAGACCAATCATCCTGTCAGTGTCACTTTACGGACAAAATACACACACAATAATGCTCTCAGAAATATGTAATTGGACAGCTCTGTAAACTGCACGCATGTATGGAGGCTCTGCTGCAAAAGCAACAATTTCTTCAAAAATTCCATGTACAGAATTCCTGGTAACGACAAACGCACTCACCTGTGGCACGACTGCATCATGGGGTGTGATCCCTTGGCAGAAAACGATGATATCGCTGATCTCAGAAACTGGTTGGAAAGAGCAGGTATAAACATCATTTTCGACCTTTCGAAATGGGACCACCATGGTGACTGGGCCGGCTGGGACTTTCATGGTGTCCCTGCCCGGTTAACTACTCAACAAAACTTGCTTGCAGATCTGCTTGATGAGGCTGCCCCGGTCAATCGATCCATGAAAGACAGCTGGGGTTGGGGCCAGTCAGGAGCTTATTCTACAGCAGCGGCTTACAGAGCTTTACAGGCTTCTAGGAACAGCAGTCAAACTCCAGCCTTTCGGAAACAAGTCTGGGAGCCATTAGCCCTACCAAAAGTGAATTTCTTCTTCTGGACCCTGGCTCACAATAAAATTCTAACGGGAGATAATCTAGCGAAAAGGAAAATTGCAGGGCTGCATAGATGCGTGCTATGCAGAAGTAATCTCGAAACTGCCCAACATTTATTCATGGATTGCCTCTTCGCCAAAGAGGTTTGGGGCCTAATTCTTCAGGACTTTCAGATTTCTGTCCCTCCACATATTTCTGTCACGGATCTCTTTGCCTCTTGGAGTTTCTTCTACCCTTATCAAATCCCTTCCAAGTCTTTCTGGCACAAAGTATGGATAGCTATTCCCAAATTCGTCTGTTGGCAGCTTTGGTTGGCTCGCAACCAGCTGATCTTCAAAGAATTGCAGCAAACCCCGTTGCAAGTTGCTGCAAAAGCCAAGTCTCTCCTCTTGGAAGCGGCCCAACAACAGTATTTTAAAGAAGATCCTCTGCTCACGCCCGAGGAAAAGAGGTGGCTTGGTCCCCTTGAGCCTTATCCCCGCAAGTATTTCCTCATCCCCCAGACAGCTAATCCGGATTGGCGTAAAAGAGATCCTGATTACTCTTTCCAAATTTGGTGGAGGTCTCAAAATTTATCCACAATATTCTTCGATGGGGCGTCCAAAGGGAATCCCGGTGCTGCCGGTGCTGGTGGGGTCATCTACTCCCCGGATGGGTCTTCAAGAGACTCTTTTTGTTGGGGTTTGGGTCTGAAAACCAACAATCAAGTTGAGATCCTTGGGCTTCTCAAAGCATGTCTTATAGCTAGAGACAAAGGTGTCAAAGATCTTCAAGTCTTTGGAGACTCAAAGATTTTAATTAAGAAATTAAACTCGGAGGATCTTTTCAGCAATGCTGGTCTCAACAAAATCTTGGGCAGACTGAAGAGAGTTTTATTAAACTTTGAATCTTACAAGTTTTATCATATCCTAAGAAATTCAAACAGTGAAGCAGATCGGATGGCGAACAAAAGTTGCTCTCTCATGAAAGGGCTGCTAATTTTAAATGGGGAAAGCACCTTTCAAATTCCTTGAAAATGTCATAGCTCAATAACAGCATAAGATGGATAACAACTTTGTAATAGGGGTCGATTCGGCAAAGACCCATTCTCTCTTCTTCAAATAAATAAAATTGCATACTCGTTACAGTTAAAAAATAATAATTATAGATAAATAATAAATTAAATTTTATAAAGTTATTTTGGAGTTAATTTTAATATATATAGAGAGAATATTTGAATTTTAATTTTTAAATTTATTTGAAAATATTGTTATTTTTTGGTACAAATTTTTAAATTAGATATTATAGTTAATATTTTAAATAGTAAAGTATTATAATAAAAATATTTATTTAAATTATAGAAAAACATTAATTTGTGTAAACAAGTTGAGATTGATGTTAATTTGAATTTATAATAATTTGATTTTTCTAATTAATTTAATAATTTTTTTTTTCGAGATGGTGGAATTTGCAATGAAATTTAGGAAAAAAATCTTTTTATATATATGGATGAAGAGTTAGCCATTCTCACATAGAACTTCTTTCTCATATGTTGATGTGGAAGCTGAATGGACCAATTGGATTATGGATATACTGAACACAATCAGTTGAAAAAGATAGATAATTTTTGGGAAAGATAGATCACCTATTGACAAGGATTAAGTAGCACCTTGACATCCCTCTAGCTTTAGCCAATGTCACTAATTATTTATGTGGTTAGACGAACTAAAACTCTAACCTAGGTTTTTTAGTCAGTGCTTTTAATTTTCAGCTATCTTTGATAACTCTTTAATTTTCAGCTATCTTTAATAACCCATTAAAGGGTCTAGTTTTGTCTATGTAAATTAATATTTAATAAATTTAAAATCATATATAGTAATTTAATTTTCAAATATTTAAAATATATAATTAAATATATTAATAAAATATTATTTATTAAATAATATTCTCTCAATATTTTCTTTTTATGGTTCTTTTATTTACTATTCTTTATTTTCTTATTTTTCAATAAACTTTTCACATAAACTTTAACCTGATGTGCATTTTTTGGAAAAACTTGAAGAATCCTTTCCCAGCACTAACATCTCAAAAGTTAAAAAGTTCTATAGTGGAAAGTTGTGAAGGTGCTTCATGCATCGCTGTAAAGGTGGTGTGATCGTCACTTGCCACTTAACATCAATGTTTTAAAGTGCATTGTTTAATATATTTATAAATAATATTTAATTATCTTCTAATTAATTGTTTAAATGATTTTTATATTTAATTTTTAATATTCAAAAGTTAAATATATAAATAATTTATATATTTAATTTTTAATATTAAGAAGTTAAATATATAAATAATTATATATTTAATTTTTAATATTTAAAATTTAATTATAAAAATTATTTGTTATTTTTTATTATTAATATTATCATATATTTTGATTATTAAAGTTTGTTCATTTTATTTTTTCTGTAGTCACTCTATAGTGTATATAGTCTTTTCTAGTATAGTAAGTATTCTAAAGTTGAAGCACAGTGAATTCATTAAAATTTGATAAAGTTAAAAAGAATTTTTAATGTCCACAAGACTAAAAATAGAAAGTGATTAGAGTGATATAAGTTATGTGAATATCCGCTGGGATCGCTGTGCGAGAGTTAAAAACAGGAAATTCAATGAGAAGTTTGCGCTGAAACTGCCTGCTGTACGAGAGGGAATCATATTCGAGGTTAATGGAATTGATATCATTGGGCTTCGAATCTGATTTATAAATGTGGCGACAGACATTTTCATTGCTGCGTCGTGAAATAAAAGCTACAGCAAATGTAGGCTTTCCACGTTTTTCTCATCGGGACAGAGTGAAATTGAATCCGTGCTTTAAAGATGCATGTACGCAAGTGCAAGGACGCAATTCGTGGACCAATAAGTTCGAGAGTTTTTCACCTGCATGGAGCATAAAGCAGATATTGACCTGTTCGTATAAAAAATATTAAATATCAGATTTTGATACTACAAAATTATTAACTGGTATGGCATTTCAACCTGTTCGTATCAATTGTGACTACACACAAGAATCCAGAGTGAAGAAGGCTTGCAGCGTACTCTACTCTCCTCCCCTTGTTAAATCTCTACACGTAACTGAAAGGCTCGTTTTACGAGCCATACAGACGGCCCCCAATTTGTGTACTGAAGCGTGAGTTTTAAAGTCGGTTCGGTCAGTCCAGTGAACATGTCTGATGTCTATGACGGTTAACTTGCCAGCCTCTTGGATGCGCGTAGTTTAAAAAGACCGTTTTTTACTCAGAATCAAGTAATGATTTTGAGAAAATCTGGCAAAGATTTGCCCAGAATCTTGTTTACGGTTGTTAATCTTTAATATTTTGATTGCCCTAAGGGTTTTTGATAGCGCTGAATCTATTTTCACTATCAAAAATGAATTCCACACACTCCAACTCCCTGATTATTTGAATTTTAGTTGACCGGATTCCAGTGGTTTTCCGTTGTCCAGGCTAAAACGCAGCCTTGGTAGACAACTTCTCTGGGATGTATTTAAAAATAGCGTAGTCTAAAAAGGCCGCATTTTCACCCAGAATCCGGTAATGATTTTCAGAAAATCCCGCAAAAATTTGCCCTGGTTAAACTTTAATACTTTAAATGCACCAAGGGTTTTTGATAGTGCTGAATCCATTTCCAGCATCAAAAATGGATTCTAAACACTCCAAGCACTTGATTTTTCAAGTTTTAGTTGACCAGATTTCGACAATTTTCTGTCGTCCGGACTATTTCACGGGTTAGGTAGACAACTTCTTTAAAAATTAATGATTTGTTAATCTTCACCGTGGTATCGTTTTACATGCCGATGCATATTTAGGTCTATTAAGGCATAGTCTAATTACACTGTTCTTTTCTTCTTAAAATTTATGGAAATTCTAGTAAGATTTTAAGAAAATTCGGTAGGATTTTTGTAAATCCAGGTTATAATTATCAAACTTTAATATTTTGGGTGCATTAAAAGTTTGAGTGTTTTAGAAGTTTTTGATGATGCTGAATCTATTTTCACCATCAAAATTATGATTCAAACACTATTATTGGGAGTTGTCTACCGAGGCCGCGTTTTGGCCGGACGGCAGAAATCCGCGGAATCCGGTCAACTAAATTTGCAAAAATCGGGTAGTTGCGGTGCTTGGGAATCCATTTTTGATAGTGGAAATGGATTGTTTTAGCTATCAAAAACCTGAATTACTCAAAATACTAATGTTTAACAACTATAAACAAGTTTCTGGGCAAATCTTTGCGGATTTTACGAAAATCCTTCCGGTTTTGGGTCAAAACGCGGCCTCTTTAGACTACGCTCTATTATTGTAAGATTTCTTAAATTTTTTTGACGGGGATTCGGGCCAATTTTGACATTACATTCTTTGTTAGACAACTCCTGTCTATTAATACTGGTGGCTATATTACAGTTAGTTAATCTTCTTGTTCAAATTTAACAGTGGGTATATACAATTTTACACATTAATTACTTGATTATATATGAGGTTTATATATTTATAGATAAATATATATATATTTTTTCTCAAATTTAACTATAAACATATACAACTTTGCACATTAATTAACTTGATTATATATGCTTACAGCTAAATAATCTATCTACTTGTTCAAATTTAATTGTGAAGATGTACCACTACCCATATTAATTAATTAATTAAAATAACTATATATAAAAATTGTCTACAAAAGCCAAGAAAATTGCTATATATGTAATAATCTATTTGCTCAACTCTGACATCTGACTGTGAACATATACAACCCTGCACATTAACTAGCCCATAAGTGGTAAATATTGGTTAGCACATTTTAGGTTGAATACAGACGCTCTCTGTCGCCATCCGTCATCGTCTGTGGAGACAAATACGGAGACTAATCCTTTGACCAGTGGTGACTGCACAAACGCTTTTCAAAACGTTATTTTTTCGAGTTACCCGCAGATACTTGTGTGTACCCGATCTCTGACTGACATCATGACTCAGCATTCCCAAGGTGTCGTTATTGCCCAGAATTCATGTGAAAGTTGTCATGAAAAATAGGTACCAGAAATTTTGAGTCACTCTTCTAATGGAATCATAAAGGTTCGTGACTTTGAATGGAGTCATAATTGTGGTAGTGACAAATTTTACACAATAATTTTGGTAAGATTATGAAAATTTTTGATTAGGATTTTTGAAAATCTAGATTATAATCATTAAATTTTAGTATTTTGGTTAGGAGCATTTAAAATTTGTTTATTAAATTTTGGTTGGAATAATAAATTTAAGTTGTGAACTTTCCCTATCTAAATGCTCCAAAAGTTTTGAAACACATTTTATAAAACAGAAAATAACAATTTAAGCAAAAATTGGTTCTTCCAATTAGTGTCATTTCCAGCGCAGTTGTGGTTCGATTTTGAGGTTTTGTTAAGGTCAGTTCTGTGTATATGAAGGAATTACGCTCTCAATATGAACTTGCTGCCATCGATGATGTGCGAAAATAGACTTCGGATCTCATCATTTTTTTTTAAAGTTCTCTGCTTAGATGTTTTAAGTAAACTGCATAAATATCATTGATATGGGCGATTAAGTACAGCTGGGTTTGAAAGAGTGCGTACGCTAAAATAAATTTAAAAAGTTAAATTGTAAGCGGAAGAGTGCGTACGCTAAAATAAAATAAAGAAGTTAAATTGTAAGTGAGTAGAAGGTGGTGTGCTCGAAGAATCTGTTGCTTTTCTTGTTATCCAAATTGAAATCTGTAATATATTTAGGTTTGAATGTCAGAATTTTTTATTTTGATTCTACAAAATAACAAGTATTGTTTATGGATTTTGCTAATATTTTTATTCAAATTTCATGTTGTTGTTCATGGATTTAGTTACTATCTTTATTCGAATTTCATATCCAGCTTATAATCTCATGTTATGGCATGTTAAGTAAATAGCAGGTAAATGTTGTTTATGGACTTAATTAATATTTAGATTATAATTTCATGTTATAACATATTTGTTTTTAATGCACCTTGTTCAAATCTCATGTTATAACATATTAGTTTGTAATGAGGATTATCTACTTTAATTTAACAGCAAGTAACTGTTATTTATGAACTTAGCTAATTCTTATAATAAACCAATTTATTTAAAAAAATCATTAAAGTTGCTTTTAAAAGATCATAATCCTATAAGTGTAGGAAAACCTAACATGTTGATCCATAACCAGCACATCAATAAAAACATATTATGCTACTAAATATGTATGAGTTAAAAAATAGTTGTTAAAAATTAAATAAATTTATTTTATCTTTAAATTAGAGAACAAGATAAGTTTAGAATGATAAGTAGTTTTTGTTGATTAAGAATTAAATATATTTATATTAATAAGAAAAATATCACTTATTTTTAAAATTATTTATTTTTATTAATAAAATAATATGAAAAATTAAATATTATTTAACATAATTATAATATCAATTTTTGATTAAAATATATTTCAAAAATATCATTATAAAAAAAAAATTAATATTGAAATCTAAAAAAAATATTCTTCATTTATTTAAATTCAAATTTAATTTAAAAAAAATTAATATTAAAATCTTAAAATTTATTCATTTATTATTATTGAATTCCAATTTAATTTATAATTTACTTTATTATTTCAATTCAAATTTAATTTATAATTTACTTTACGAGTTTAGTTTTTTATTTTTTAAATTTAATTTGCACCAATTTATAACTTACTCTAAACTTATTTCTTTATTATTTGAATCTAATTTGTGCCATATGTTTTATCGAAATTGACTTCTTTAAATTCAAATTTAATTGATAATGCATTTAATCTTTTATTATTTGAATTCGAATTTATTGTGCACCTTATGTTTTATTGAAATTTATTTTTAAATTTAAATTTTATTTACAATACACATTAAATTAAATTTATAATTTTTTTATTATTTATTAGAATTGAAATTATCTTTTAAATTTAAATTTTATTTATTATATATATTTTTTCTCCAAAAAAATTATAATTTCTATTAAATAAAAATAAAAATTACATGCTAAAAATAAAATGCTCAAACAGTACCCAAAAAAGAAAAAAAAAATTACAACCATATCAAAATTTTATGTCCATATATATAATCTTCATATACTTTTGTAAAAAAAAAAAACCTCATAATATCCCACCAATTTAATAAATAAAAAGTGTCATAATGTATCCATCAGGCTCATAACACTATCAAAAAAACTAAAATGTCGAGAAACAGATAAAACTATGCATCCATATCATTCATGAACAACGTTATATTAAGTTCAACTTTTTATTATTTATTTAAATTGAAATCTAATCAGTAAGTAACATATGTTTTATTGAAACTTATTTTTTAAATACCATATATATATATATATATATGAATTTTTTGAAGGATGAAATGTATTTTCTAAAAATTGAAATTTACAAGATAAACTAAAATATTAATGTCGATTTTTTGTTAGGGAAATTGGAATTTACAAGATAAACTAAAATATTCATGTCAATATTTCGTTAGGGAGATCTCACTAGATCAATTTACTTTTCTTAAGGAGAGAGGTCACTGAGTATTAGGAGAGACAAAATTAAACATGTCTAAATTGAGAGACTGACTTAAATGACTTTGTACAAAAAATTATGAATCAACATAAACATAAAACATAGACATGATAAAATTGGACAGAAGGTTCCAAGTATGAGATTGTATCCTAGATGGGTGCTTTAGTTTCCTTCCAGGTTCTCCCCATCGAGTGGGGTTATACAAAGATGTTGTTCAATTCACTCCATCCTTTGATTTAAGTCCCTTATATGTTGACATAAATGCTCTAAGAAATGGAGAATATCTGTGTGACGCATGTGTCATTTCCAAGAGAGAGTGACCCAGTAGAAACTTCATTTGCCAATAAAGATCAACCATTTGGATATATTGATTGAAACAACCTATCGTATGTCCTATGTCTGGTAACTAATCTACCCATTTAGTAAGAACCTTTGTATCTCAAAGGGGAAGTCATTGAGATGAAGCTTCCCCCTCAACACGGGTGAGTTCTAACTGAATTTGTCCCAACATGAGGTCGTGATTGCGTAAAGAAAAGTCCTCTAGCTGATGGTGCATGCATGTACTTCCCTTGTGGGTCCACACTTGGTAGTAGGTGACACTGCTACAAACTCGTGCCAATTGACGAAGCATGGGGGAGATGTCAAAGAAATGGAAAAAGTTGAGCAGAGGCGTAGATAGACCTAAGGAATCAAGAATACGAGAGGGGCACCACTTAGGTTTAGTGTTAGTCAAAATGCCACCATAGCCAATGGGGCCTCCCAAGAGGTATGATTGAAAGGTCAACATAAAAAGAGGGGGAGGAAAAAGTCAAGCCTCGAAAAAACACATACCACCAAAAGACACCAGAAAAGAGGTTGATATTTAACACACTTACAATGCATAGCATGCAACAATATATACCAAACTGCGGGAAAGAGAGGATGCACAACTGGGGAGAAAGGAAGCCCTATGGCAGGAAAAGCAGAGGGTGACTAGGAAAGAATGCAAGGGGTGACGAAAATAGAGGGGTGGGGGGGAGGGGGGAAAGACCAACAAAAGTGGCTACGAAATGGAAAGAGAGGAAGGAAGAGCCGCAAACTCGAGCCAAGTCCTGACAAGAAGCTGAGCAACATGCAAGAGAGTAGATAAAAATAACTAAAGGCAATTCTGAATTGAAAACCAATATACGAATTCCAATTTTTTGCAGCAGAGCAAAGAGGGAAACCACTCCCAAAGTTTGTTGAAGTCTTGGTTTTGTAGGATACTTTCTTGCAATTAAAACCACATTACAGCCTAACTGAACATACCAGGATACCAAACCCAACTCAGACCGTGCATACGCCCACCTTGAATTCCCCTTCAAGCATCTCACCCTAGGAACATACTCAACATATGGTTATGGGCTTAGAACCATGGGAGATACGAGTAGTCTAAAAAAGTAACAGAATGGCCCAGAATCTGGCAGAGATTTTGAAAAAAACCAGCAAAGATTTTATCAGAATCTTGTTTACAATTGTTAAACTTCAGTATTTTGGGTGCCCTAAGGGTTTTTGATAGTGCTGAATCCATTTGCGCTATAAAAAATGGATTCCAAACACTGCAACTACCTCATTTTTTGAATTTTACTGAACCAAATTTTGGCAAAAAACTGTCGTCCGGGCTATTCTGTACCTTGGGTAGACAACATCTGGGAGATATCTTTACTCCCATTCTCATCGCACATGTGAAATCTCGACTATCACATATAGAATCTGACGAACAACTCAAACTCAATGTCGGAGCCTTCATAGTGTGGATGGCCATAATGATAACCATCTTATCATTAATCCTCACCATTAAGCATTCACGGAGACATGCTGCCACATCCCCTAGTTTGTTGGCTGATTAAGATAGCAAAAACTCAACCCCCCATTTGCCTCGATCATCACCCCATCCAAGTTTTTTTAATTTGAATTTTAAAATATAATTGATAATACATATTTAATTGAGATTTATGTATACATAAATAAATGTAAAGACACTTTTCTAAAATGGTTAAAGATATTTTATGTATAAAAATATCATATTATAAAATATTAAAAAATATAAACAATTAAATATAAATTTATTAATGTTTAAAAATTTTATATTATTTAATTTAATTTACTCTAATATAGTTTAAGTTTTATAAATTTAATTCATTAATATGATTAATTTGATATATTTATTAATTTTGAGGCAGTTCAATCAGTAAGTATGTGAAAATGAATTATTATATTGAAAAAAAAAATTCAACGTTCAAATCCTTATGTTTATTATTATGAAACCAAGCCTTTGTCATGCCCAATTACAAATTTCTTCAAATTAATACACTTATTTAATCTAATTTAAACTATTAATAAATTTTAATTTACTTAATATAATAATATTAAAAAAATATTATTATAATAATATATGATTAACCACAACAATATACTATATTTAAGTATTTCATTTAATATTTAACAATTATTCCATCTCTAGCTTTTAATAGATGATGAAACATAATTTTGGGTATATAAATGAAAAATGATCATACATGGTACTTAAAAAGAAAAAAGAAAAAAGAAAAAAAAAACTATGTTATTAGCTAAGCTTGGAATATTATAGTTTGAGTTTGATTTAGTTTTGTTTTCATGACATTTCTTTTAATATTTATTATGGATAGTAATGTTATTAACGTTATCATGTAATTTCTTTTGTTTTTCACAATCAAGTTGAATCATCTCTATCTTTTGTCTTTCATTTATCTTTAAAGCCTTTCTAGCATGCCATTCTATCATGTTGTTGGCACCTTTGGAGATTTAGATGCTTAATTTAGATGGGAAAGGAAAAAACCATCCACATTAACCATAAGACTCTAAATTTTATGTAGACACAAGGCTAGTTGTTGAATTACTACCATTAAAATTGATCCATGTACCTTCAATAAGTCCACTTGAGCTTGAAGTACAAGAAGGGAAGCACCAATCAAGTCACACATTTCCTAATCAACATCATCCAATCCTCAATTCTTATGGACATGGGACTTTAGAGTGGTCCCAAATATATGCCAATGGACTTAACTTTGTTGCTATAGACTAAACACTAGTGGTAGGTAAACAAGTTTCTAATTTTCACCTTCAATATGCACTTTTATGACATATGGGCAATCTCTATCTTCATTTACATGAGCATGAGAAAATGATTTGAGAGGCATACAACAATCAAGTGGAAAGGAAATTGGACATGGATAAGATGTTTTTAGTGTTGTTGAAGTACTTATACTAGCCAAAGCCTTGACATGACATTAATAATTATATTACATCTTGCATTGCATGTTCCATCACTAGAATTACAATCACAAAGGAGAGACTATATACTCCTCTTCCTAGTCCATATAACCATTGGGAGTTAGTCTCTATGGATATTATGTCAGGTCTTCCCTCAACCCAACATGTTAATGATTATGCATTTATTGTCATTGATCAATTTTCTAAGATGACAATTTTCACACCTACAAAAGCAATGTCACATTAGAAGCCATTACTAATCTCTTCTTCAAGAATGTTAAGGTTACCAAAGATGATTGTTTCCGATACCGACAATGAGTCCCTAAATCTTTTTGGTTTAGTGTTTGGTTTGTGATGAACACCAAACTGAACAACGCAACTACCTTCCATCCCCATACGAATGGAAACATAAAGGTAATTAACAATATGATTATACATATCCTTAGGAATTACACCTCCAAGAATCCACATACACGAGAATAAATCCTTCCTTATGTTCACATAACTACAATAGAGCTCTTCACAATGTGATATTAGGCACAAGAATTTTCAGATGTGCTTCAGGTTTCAAGCTTTGACCCTTGTTGATGCAACCATTCCAATTGCATTACCCTAAAAAAATTAATCCCATGCTTCAAATGAGGTAGACAAAAAAATAATATTTGTTGAATGAATCCAACACATCCAACAATATATCATGATACTCTACAAAAATAAAACACCAAGTACAAGAAAAAATATAATCAACATTGGTTCATTCCACACAATTTTCAAGTTGCTAACATGGAATGGTTGAATTTTTATAAAATGTGACTCAAATATAACTACAAGAAGCTTAGATGACTCTGATACGGGCCTTACACTATCACAAAGGTTGCAGGTGAGAATGATTTTGAATTGAATCTTCCACCCTTCTTCATGCATTGGCAAATTTTGAGTTTGATTTTACTTGTACATTTTTTGGGGCTTTCCCAAGTTTTTTGAAGGTAGTTGCACCAAAGTATAGGGAGGCATCTCATTTTTCTAACTATATTTTAAACATTGAAGCTAAAGAAGACCCAAAAAAAAAGCATTAAGCAAAATGTTATGGTCTTCATAAAGCTCTTTTTTTTATACAACTCAAATTAGTTTGGCTCAGTGTTCTCACAAAGCACTAATGAGTGACTAGGGTTGGGGTTTTTTCTCCTTAGGTGTGTTTATCATTATGATAAAATCTTGATTCATCCCCTTATTGGATTCTTGCAAATGAGTGTAGTTGCCACATCTCTTCATGGAGATATGCTTTGTATTCATATGTAGATTTCAATGCTTCTCACCATTTGATTCATCAATAGAAGTTAGTTTTCACTATAATACATTACTTTCAATACCATATTGTGTTTTCTCTATGATATTACATGTTATTTCATTTAATTCTCAATAAAATACAAATCACACACTCTTCCCCTTGTATGGATTTGAATTTCCTTAGATCTACAACAATCAACGTTGAAAACCATGAACTACAATCCCTCGTAGACTTCAAGAGTCCTCCCATAAAATAAAATAGCTAGAATAATGTGTATTTGTAGGCTTGAGAGCTTCCTTCTTTGCATGAGGTAATTACCCAACTATGAAGATGTGGTGATTGAAGATAAACCTTTTCACTGATCTCTAATAATGTTCAATGTATTTAATATCATTGATATCCCCCCAATATCCCTAAATATGTTGCTTAATGATTCACACAACATCAAATTTAGTAAATATGTTTGTTCTTTCTCTAAACCAATAACCTAATTGACCTCCAAAATATGTGACATTAATGATTACCTACACCACATTACAATCCCAACCTCCTTTCTAGTATCTTAAAGGAGTCCATACACAAAAGAAAAACGTTCTTTTCTATTTTGAACAACTAAGTATTCTAAAAGGGTGAGACACATATTTCCCTTTATTTCAAACAATAAATTCATTTGAAATATTAAGCCTATTGAAGATATAACAAAAAAATGGATTAGTCATTTCCTAATAGTAACACACCCATCCACAACAAAGGATCACCTCAATATCACCCAAGTTTGTCTCGTTTTTCTCCAACAACTACAAAGTAGTTGTATTTAACATTTTTTTCCACAAGTTAGAAGAGGCTGATAATGGCTCATAATTTAATAAATTTGTGAACTAACCCCAAAAGTGATTTTAGGTTAAGTTGAAAGTGAAAATTCCTCGATTGGGGTTGTTAATCATGATTTGATGGTATCATTGGAGGGTGTGCCATCCTCCTCCCAAGCGTACCAACTCCATTAAGGAGATTTGATAGGTGGTGGTGTGTTTTAATATGGAAGTTAGTGCTTGCATGCTCAGTGACGGGTGGCGATGTCCTCCCTTTTTATTTTGGTCTCTGTGTTTTTTGCTCAGTGGCAAGATTAGTGCAAAGGGTAGTGAGGGAAGTCCCTCTACCACCTTCAATTGGTGTGCCTCCATTGTTTCATGTCTCTGTTTTTGTTCCTAGTTCGATAGTTCGTTAGTGAAGCTAATGTGAAGTGATATTTCCCTTTTGGGGCATGGTCTTAGATATATTGGTGTGCTGGTGAGCAGACTTTGGATTGTTTCTTCTCTTGTATTTCATTTCTGGCTTTGGCATCTTGGTGTTAGTTGGTTTGTTTATCATTTACTTCTGCCCATCCTTAAATTATCACTCTAGGCCTTGTGGTTTTGTATTGGTATTGGTCGTTGGCCGTTCTTTAGTTATAATTCGAGCCAATTTATTTTTAGATTCAAATTTCTAGTTCCATTTGGAGCTATAGTGTGTCTATTGCTTTAAATAACTGGAAGGTTTTCTTGTCATATTATGTTCAACTCATACTGGGTTAGTTTTTTATTTATGGATCTACCCTGGTAAAGCTGGTTCTTTGTCTTTCAAAATTAAATCAATGTAATTTGAAAATATTCCTTCTCTCGAGGCATTGTGGGTTGGTCATGGTTCGTGTCTGTCAAGGGATCAATTTCTTGGTGAATTTGGGCCTTTAGTTTGGCAGTTCAGTGATGACATTGTGGTTCTCAGGTCTGGTATTTTTGGTTTGGTGTCTATTATTTCTTTCAACTTTTTTTTAGGTCATCATTCCTTTAGCAATTTCTCCAAGTGTTCTCTTCATTATATTTTAATGTCTCCGAGGCAAAGGATGTCTTGGAAATCAGGTGGTAGAAGTCATTCTTCTTAGGGGTGAAAGCGGTCTCACCATTTTACATATGATTTTGTGGCTTCCCTTTTCAATGTTGTTCCTCCTAAGGCGAGGAAATAAATTCATGTTTTGGATATTCAAGATGAAGGGGAGCTCTTATATCATTCATAATTAGATTTGGTAGATTTCGATTTGGAATGGAAGGCCATTTCATCTCGTGGTAAGTCTAGGGGTAAGAGAATTCATCTTCTGAGTTATTTGTTATGAAAAAAATCCTTTCTCCAGATCGAAATGATCCCTCTAGTCCTATGGGAGGATCTAGCAACAAACGAGACAAATATATGCAACCTTTCCTAACTTATGCTAGAAAAACATGAAGTAGGATAGATGTCCTACCTCTTTCTGATGCTAATGCCTGTCTTTGGTGTTAGCCTTGCTTCTTTCACTTCCACACTCATGATCTCCTCTCCATTGGCATAGATGAGTGCCTGCAAGGAAAGACAATAGGACACAACAAACATATACACAGTGTAATAGTCTCTAGTATAAGTTATGTATCAGATCAAGGAACACTACAATAAAGAGACCATCATTGACATATTTATGGAAAGGAAACACAAAATGTATTATTAATAGAATCAAAAGGGAGCAATACAACCAGAAGCCTTGATGTTGGATGCCTCCTTTAGGTGAGACTCCAAGTCCTAGCCTTCGCCTTCAAACAACTTCCTCCTTTGAAAATGGGCAACAATTGGGCATGATCGGCTCATAGGATGGCAACCAACCATTAGTGGATGGTAGGGGTTTCATTTATAGGGAAGGAGAGGGAGTTGAGGATCCATAAAAGGTGGGAGGAGTTCCACATCTCAAGGGGATCCATGAAGTGCAACCATGTAAAGAGGCGGTTATCATCTGGAAGCCAAGAAGATGTGACTAGGATATCTCGAGGGAAGATATGTGGACTCTGATAGAAGTATGGTAAACAAGAAGACCCTTGACAATACATATCTTTAGGAGATGTGTCAATCTGAATAAAGGATGTTGATGCCTACAGGAAGATGTCATGGTGAAAGATCATCACTGAGGTAACTTTTGATTTAAAAAGGTCTTATGTATATGTTTATCTGGATAAGGTTATGCAAGGCTTCCAATCATGTGGAAGGATGTAAGATCCTTAGGAGATGGTTCTAAGGAAAGCAACATGGCATAAAGGTGGTCCAGATGAGAAGGACTAATGAATCACTTTTTGGTGGATGACATGACTCATGGATGAATGTAATGGATGATCTGTGTCGTATGAAGCCAAAAGTTGAAGATTCCTCATTATCGAAATGCATGACATTGAGGGGAGGAATTCTTCATGAGCAACTCGGTGTCTCACCATTGCCGTTACAAGTCCCTGGTTGAGAGGGAGCCTGGTGGTAAGTTTCTTACTTGGAAGAAACTTGAAGTATGCCCGTCTTGAGTTAAGAGGGAGTGACGTATATGATTCTCTAATTCATGTGTGTTAAATTTAGATAACCATGGTGTGTTCTATGCTTAATGCAAATTTACTGCAGTCTTTCTTAGGCCGGATACAAATTACCAACCACATAAACATGAAAGTAAAATTCCGATAGAACACAATTATAGATCAACAGAAGACAAGCCAATAATATAGATCAGATTTACAATACTTCTTTTCCAACAAAGATATGAGATATTATGCATTACGGCAGTCAACATGATGCTTCAGCCAACAAAGCCTTTCTAGATCAGCTAACCTTCCAAGTGTCACACCCACAGCCCTCAAAGACATCTCATCACAAGTCAATGCTAGTCAACCAAAAATTCAATGCAGGACAACAACAAAAAGTCAACACTACAGATTAGGGCTTCAGTCAAACAACTCTATTATCCTCGATTTTAGTGCCCAACAATATGACAACTCAAAATCAGAATTTTGGCATAATTTTGAGGTCAAATGACCAAGGGTTGACCATGGTCAATGTTGGTCAACGCTTCTGTAATTCAGCCCTAAACAGATCCGCAGAAAAACAACTCCTTCAGCTCCGCACGTGTGAAGGGAAGAGGCCTCCAAAGGCTATCGAACCAATCATATCACAATGAGAGATGTGTGATGAGTTGATGAGAAAATGACCTCCAAGTCTCTTCAATTTATATCCATCGGTGAGGGTGTGTGACACATCTATTAGGCTTGTGAGCCTACATTACAAATATGGCAGACCTTGCACATGTGTGGAAAATAAATTCAAAATTTATGTTCTGCTCATCCAAACAAGATGATCTTTAGATCAATCTTGCACCTCTCCGAAAGAGGAATCAAACAAAAATATGATCATCATCATATGAGCAGTGCAACATGGAGTTTGGACATAGTTACCCAAAATTAACACTCCCTCTCAACTAGGGAGAACTCCATCTGTCCACAAGTGCCATCCATCAGTACCATCATGTACCATCATCTAACATCGTGCATCATCTTGTCGTAACTTGCTTTGCTGGCTCTCATTCTTAGATAGAACAAAAAAAAGGCGAGTCACAAAGACATCACACTCAACTGACCCGAAGTCAGCTTAGAGGTTAAAACCTCTCTTGGACTCAAAGGAGTCCCGTACTAACCCGAAGTTAGTTTACTGGCCCAAAGTTAGTTTATAGGTAATAACCTCATCATACTTGATCCCAGATCAAGGTTTTGGGCACGTGCCATCCTAGACATAGAGAGTACGACAATCTCCAATGCGTCCATCGATCTTGATATTGGTCTCTATCCACATTTCCCACCTCATTGGCCAAATGAGAGGGGCTTCCCATGAGTTTGAAACTCCATGGGTAGGATGTGTGTGGGGCACAGATCAAAGAGAGGTGAACCAACTCAATATCATAGCAGTGGGGCAGAAGCACAACAAGGTTTGGCAAGCCTAGCCACATATGTGCTTATAGCTCCAAGAAGCTATCCCAAAGCCCCCTGGAGCTCCCAGAGCTCATAGTCCAACTCAAGCAAGACCCTTAGAATAGGGTCTTTCCATGATTCCAAGCTTCTCACAGAAGGTTAGGAACTTGACCTTTCCCAGGGGCTTTTGAGAATATCCACGACCTGCTCATTAGTTACTATATGATCAAGCCTTATGGTGCCTCGCTGTACCATATTCTAGATAAAGTGGTACCTAATATCAATATGCTTGGATCGATCATGGAACACGGGATTCTCAGAAAGACGAATCCCTCTCTGGTTATCATAAAGGATAATTGTGGTATCTAGCACATGCACAAACAACTCACTGAAGAGCTTTCGCAACAAACATCTTCACAACATGCCATACTCGCTGCAATGTATTCGGCCTCAGTGGTGCTCAAAGCCACTGACTTCTACTTCCTGCTCATCCAAGATATCGAAGCAGAACCCAAGGTGAAGCAACATCAAGTTGTGCTCTTGCGATCCACCACACTGCCAGCCCAATCAGCATCAGTATATCCATGGAGTCTCAAACTCCCGACAGTGTATCTCAGCCCGTGGTTGATTGTGCCCCGAAGATATCTCAATAGATTCTTGGCACCAATCCAGTGAATGTGATGAGGATCAACCATATGTTGACTCAAAGTGCTCACGACAAAACATACGTCCAGACGGGAGTTCACTACGAACATCAGGGCCCCTAGGAGTTGTCGATACTCGGTAGGATTTGCTAGCACAAGCCCATCATTGTTTTGACACAACTTCTTAATTTTGAGTTTAATCGGTGTCGACAAAAACTTACAGTCCACCATACCAAATCTCTCCAGCAGCTTCACGACATATTTTCCTTGAGAAAGGAATATCTCGCCTGGCCTCTACTAGACCTCTAAGTCTAGGAAGTAATGCATCAGTCCTAGGTATTTCATCTCAAACTCGGAAGCTAGCTCCCTCTTACACTGATGAATGAGAGGGTTAACACCTGTCAAGAAGAGATCATCCACATAGAGAACTATAATGAGAGGCCTTTCTCTAAAAACCTTAAAATAAAGGTTTGGATAAGCATTACTTCGAGTGAAGCCCAACTTCATCAAGTGGCTATCTATCCTCTCGTACCAAGCCCTAGGGGCTTGCTTCGACCCATAGATGGCTTTCTTCAACATGGATACATAAGTGTCTCTATCTCGGACTTCGAACCCCAGAGGTTTCTCTACATACACCTCTTCCTTTATAGAACCATGCAAAAAAGAGGTCTTCACATCCATCTGATGGAGACTTCATCCTTGCGTTGCAACAAGGGAAATGATAGATCGGATGGTGGTATAGCAGGCCATAGTGCAAATATATCATCATAATCTATGTCTTCTTTTATAGAGAAGCCTCAGGCAACAAATCTTTCCTTGTACTTTTCAGCACTTCCATCAGATCCATGCTTGATCTTATAGAGCCATTTCGATGTAACAACAGATTTTTCCTTCAATCTCGGGACCACTTTCCAGTCATCATTTTTCATAATGGACTCATATTCTTCGTGCATAGCATCCTTCCAAACTTGATGCTCTATGACTTCTTAAAATGATCCAAGATCAGATTTTACAATTGTACTCATGGCTGCTAGATACCCTTGGTATCTCTTCGGCTTCTTGCTTTCATGGAATGTCCCTGAGCCATGAGGGTCTTCTCTAATTTGAAGGAGGTGGATCAATAGGATCTATAGGTCCTTCAACATCGGGCATCAGCTCATCCTTCGGCTCTTCCAACTTCCATGCTTCTTCATCTTCTTTGTCTTTCTTGGAGCTAGGAAGATTTCTCACTTTCTTGAGGGCAACATCTTCATTGAAGGTGACATCGTGGCATATCTCCACTTCTCTTTGAGCAGGCACATAGATTCTATATGCCTTCGAAGTTTCACTATAGCCCACAAACATTCCCTTCTTTCGAGAAGGATCCATCTTGCTTCTCTTTTCTTTCGGCACATGAAAGAAAACAGGACAACCAAAAACTCTAAAATGAGAAACATCAGGTTTCTTACCAGAGAAGACTTCTTTGGGAGTTTTGGAGTCTAGAGCGGAATGCGGGCATCTATTTTTAACATACACAGTAGTGTTCACAACTTCTCCCCATAGAAACTTCGGAAGACCTTGGTTACATAACATGGCGTGGGCAACTTCCAAAATAGTCCTATTCTTTCTTTCAGCAACACCATTTTGCTCAGGAGTATATGCTGTTGTGGTCTCCCTCTTAATGCTAGATTCTCTGCAAAATTCATTGAATTCATTTGACTCATACTTGGTTCCATTGTCGATCCTCAAAACTTTGATTTTCTTCTCGGTTTGATTTTCCACCAAGGCCTTAAAGGTACGAAACCATTTGAATGCTTGTCCTTCTTCTTCAAGAAATATGTCCAAGTCTTGCGGGAGAAGTCATCTGTAAAAGTCATGTAATAGGAACATCCTCCCAAGGATGTCACGGGCAGCATACCAGAAAAATCAGAATGTATCAATTGCAAGATATCAGTTGTCTTTGTGACACTTGAGGGGAATGGTCCCTTTGTATTATTCCCTTGAGGAACAACCCTGACATATCCCTTCATGATCATCTCTAAATTCAGGCATCCGTATCACCACCTTCCTTGCTTCGGGAAGGGCTTTCTAATGAAGGTGTGCAAACCTCCGGTGCCATAACTCTGTTTGAAGAGTTGTATCACATGCCAGTCCCCAATGGACTTCCTCCAACCTGGTAGAGTGTATCAACTCTAAAACCAATAATAAGAGCTTCCTTGAAGTTCTTCTTCCAGATACATACCTTTCCATCAACGAATGCCACCTTGAACCCTTTGTCTTCCATTGCCGAAATAGACATAAGGTTCTTCTTCAAATCATATGCGTACAACACATCTTGTAAATGGAGGACTTGACCTTGAGATAGATCAAGGGTCACAGTCCCTGTCCCTTTCATGGGATAGGTGGAATTATCTCCAAGGATAATTTCTAGACTAGTATTCTTCTCAATCAAATCAGAGAGGGCTTCTTTATAACCAGTGAGGTGCCTTGAAGCACCACTATCAATCAGCCAGACATCCAGAGTGTCGGGAGGAGATGCAGCAGAGAGGGCATACAAGAATAAATTCATTTATCTTATTATCAACAACATTAGACTCATCGTACCTGGAATTTCTTAACCTCTTGAAAGGTTGCCCATTTCCACTACGATCAGAGGGAGCCTTCCTTTTTCCTCTGAACCTATTGTTCCTTTGATTTCCATTCCCCCTAGATATGTTGTTGTCATCATCCCTGGGAGAGTCCCTTCTATTAGGGCACTGTCTTGCATAGTGACCAAACTTGTTACAGGTGTAACATCTTCCCTTCCTTCCTTTGGGCCCCGTTCTTCCATGGTTTTGATTTCTCGAGCCACCATTGTTTTTCTTCTTTGCATGAGCGGTGAAGGAAGTAGGGTCACTTCCATTTCCATTAGAGGGATAATCTCTCTCCATCATTCTTGTCTCCTCTTGAGTGGATCTCGTCAATATTTCATCAAAATCAGGAATCACATTATTATTAAGAATAGTAGTATTGAATACATACCAATCATGGGGGAGACATCCAAGCACAATAAGAACCATCTCTCGATCAGCTATTTCTTACCCAATAGCTAGGAGGCTATTCTTGATTTCAGTGAGCCTCATAAAATAGGATTGAATAGATTCATCCTTGCCCTTCTTGATATTCTTCAATTGATTCTTGAAGAAAAGGATTTGATTAGCATTGCTAGCCCTAAACATGCTAACCAACTTATCATACATCTCTTTAGATGTGCTCAGCTCAGAAATGTAAGCAACCAAGTGCTTAAGAATAGAATGCCAGATAATCATATTTCTTTGATTCCCCCTTTTCTATACTTCATCTTTGTGGCAACAACTGCATTTGATGGAGGCTCTTGAATCTTCCCCTGCACATAGTCCATGACATCTTGATCTTCTAATACCAAATCTAAGGACATATTCCATACATGATAATCAGACTTATCAGTCAATTTATCATCAGCCTTGAAAGCCTTGTAGGTTGAGGAGGCCAGTTTTCCTTGATAGGATTCCTTCTTCGATGATTGCTTCTAACACTAGCTTGGATTTTTTCTTCACCTCAGATCTGATTCCATGTTAAATTTAGATAACCATGGTGTGTTCTATGCTTAATTCAAATTTACTTCAATCTTTCTTAGGCCCGATACAAATTCGCAGTCACATAAACATGAAAATAAAATGCTGATAGAACACAATTATAGATCAACAAAAGACAAGCCAATAATATAGATCAGATTTACAATACTTCTTGTCCAGCAAAGATATGAGATATTGTGTGTTACGACAGTCAACAGGATGCTTCAGCTAACAAAGCCTTTCTAGATCAGCTAACCTTCCAAGTGTCACACCCACAGCGCTTAAAGACAACTCATCACAAGTCAACGTTGGTCAATCAAAAATTCAACGCAGAAAAGTCAACACATGACAACAACAGAAAGTCAACGCTACAGATTAGGGCTTCGGTCAAACAACTCTGTTTTCCTCGATTTTAGTGCCCAACAGTATGACCTCTCAAAATCGGAATTTTGGCATAGTTTTGAGGTTAAACGACCAAGGGTTGACCATGGTAAACGCTAGTCAACGCTTCTACAATTCAACCCTAAATAGATCCGCATAAAAACAACTCCTTCAAATTTGCACGTGTGAAGGGAAGAGGTTGTTTGGTCTCAATCTAGTCTCCTAAACTGAGCTCATTTAATTGTCAACCAGGATTTGTAAACTGCTGAAGTGAAGTGTACTGTATGTACCTAGGTGCTTGTTTCCTAGTGCGTTGTGTGTAGTGTTTTGTGATGTTTTTGGTCTTTTGTGATGATTTGCGATGTTTTTCATGATTTGCGATGTTTTTGGTCTTTTGTTGTTTTATGCTCATAAGTGGAAAATGCCTAGAAAGCTAATGGAAAGGAGCTGGTGATTAAAAACAGAGAACAAATGACAAATGCAATTGGAAACACTGAAGCAGAATCAAATCTAAACTATGACAAAGTAAAAGCAAAGCTTGATAATGACTTTTAAGTAAATGATTCAAAACACAAACTAGACTTGAGAAATGATCACTAAGTATGCAAATCTCCTAACTAACCAGTTAAACAACTAACTTATAATGATGCAACATTTTGTCCTTGATTAGAGATTTGAAACATATTTAGAGGAAAACATTGTTATCATCATAAGATCTTCTATTCTAGAACTAATTCCTATCTCTATTATGCAATTCAATTGAATGTCACAAAACCTTTACCCAAAAGTTATTGATTTCTTTTCAAAGTAGGCTTTTGAGGGAGGGCTTTGTTTATGAAATGATAAGGGAATTGCAGAGATACTTCAGGCCTTATAGTGAGGTTGTCTTCTGTTCATATGGTTATTGATCAATTGTAGATTTTAGAACAAGAAGATGTTTGTGAATAATGAAGGCTGTCTTGTTAATCCTAACAACTGAAGTAATATATTGTGCAGTGGATGACAATCTGAATGTGAAGTGCAAATGCAATGAGTTAATCTAAGAATGAACTTAAGATGCCACTAATCTAGAACAATGTTGAACTACAAGTCATCATCAAACTCAAAACAAAGTAACTGAACATGAATTAAGTGCAATTAAACTCCGGAGTATCCTAACTATGCTATCATGCACTATTCTATGAAATTACACAATCTGTTTGTCCATCATTAGTGATATTTTGGAAGAGTTCCTTCTTTTGGAAGAGGTATTAGAGAAATTCTGAATATGTAATTGAATGCAAATGCAAGAAAAAATACTGAAAGCAATGAAAAACTAAGATATCATATCCTTATCCTACTCGTCATTATGATGTTTTGGGCAAGCGTTTAAGAGCAAGAACAGAGATGATACTTAGTGCAAACACACAACTAAATCATTCATTACCACTGTCATGTCTTGAACTTCTTAAGAATTTCTTGGAAGAGTTTCTTCTTGTGGAAGAGTGATTAGAACAAGTGTAACTGTGATAGTGAACAACAAAAACTACAACTAAGTTCTACAACACTATAGCCATTCATCATTCATCATTATAATCTTTTGGAAGAATTTCTTCTTGTGGAAGAGTTAGAATGAATATAACTACAGTAGCTAATTAAAAACAACTATGAATTCAACTCGTAATCCTACAATACTATAGTCATTTCCCATTCATCATTATAGTCTTTTGGAAGAGCTTCTTCTTGTGGAAGAATTAGAATGAGTACAACTACAGTAGGCTAATTAAAACAACTATTAATTCAAATGCAAAACGTAAAGGCAGCTAGAAGACTTATCTAATTTACACAAAATAATTCCGTGCAAGAGTCAAGGGCCCTCTACCACCTGACGGAATTCAACTCCAAGTTAAATCACGCTTTCAAAACAACGTTGTCTGCTCCATTAAAGATGAAATAGTTTGAACGTAACACTCTGCGTCTTCAGAAATGTAGCACAGAGTCTAAACAAAATCTAGCATCAAATCTAACATAAAATCTAACATAGCTCTCGGTTTCCCAAGTGTTTATAAAGCAAATGCACATAACAAGACTTGCAATAATTCAGGAACACTGTCTTTCCTTATCGGAATCACGTTAGGACTCTTGAAGTGGCTGCGTGAAGAGGAAAAAGACATCTGGACTGAGATAGTCCTAATAGAAGTCTGTTTTCCTAAATGTGTTCCCACGTTCCAAAACCGTACCCAGAATTCGTTTCTTCCTCCATGATGAGCAACGAACCATGTAGACATGACGTGGATTATGCCCATATGCGGTTTTTCTTGAGAGGCCACCTGGAACATACTCAAACGTGAAGGCAGCTGCAGAATCGCCGGTTAGCTACGGAATGTCTGCATTCTGCAGCTAGTTCCGGTCAACATGCTTTACAATGGCAAAAATTACAAAACTTAGCAAGTCAGTCATGTAAATCATTCTAGAAGTAATTTTAACTATATTCATTGATCAATTGGGTCTAGGATAGCAATGGACAAGGGAAAATGAGGTAAAATGAGGTGAAGGAAAGCACAATTTTGAGGCTCAACATACCCCCACTGTTGTCTCTTTGCATGTCCTCATGCAAATTATCCTATGAACTCAGAGGCTTCTGCAAGGACATCTAATCCTCTCCTTCTCCTTTGTCTGAAAGCTAGAGATCTTCTGGGTTTTCTGATAACAAGTTTGAACCTTAGGTTGGTGAGTGCCCTGATTAGCTTTTTGTTCCTTGTCTTCAACTTTTCATTGGTCTTCTCCACTTTGTCTATTTGCAGGGATAAGGTTGAGTTCATATCAGTTTTGAGCTTGAATTGATCTCTGAGAATTTCATTCTCATTTTTGATGTGTCTATTCAGTAATTCCAACTCATACATATCCCTTCTTAATATATCTATTTCAGACAGTGGAGGACTGGGGGTTCTCTCTCTGCTTTCTGAAGCTCTCCTCTCCAAGGTTTCCACATAGTCATAAATTTCCTGTTGAGCAGGGTCAATTTCAGGGGTTCCTTCATAAAAATCCTCTTCAATATCTTCTTCCATGGATGTTTCCTCGTCTTCTATATCAATCACCCCTGTTTGTTTGATTAGTGTTTTTTTCAGTTTCCCTTTTAGTCTGTGGCTTCTTCTAGGCTGAGAAGATCCCTCTCCTTTCTCCATGGCAGATTTCCTGATTATTTTTTCTTCCTTAAGTTGCCTCTTGATTTGAGTCAACTTTTCTAAAATGATTTCCTCACTGCTCTCTTGGACTGGTTTGTCAATTTCAACTTTTGAGGCCCTCCATTTCCTACTTCTCCTTGTAGGCTGTGGTTCCGGTGAGGGTTCTTTGGCTCTTCAAAATGATTTATTATCAAGAAATCGTCCCATGTATCATTTGTTTTAGCTAGATGATGTTCAATCAGAATTTTGACCAAACCATGATGATATAGGGTTGTCTCTAAAAATTGAACCCTTCTCTGAACACAGGAAGCCATCTTCTTCAGACTTTGAAGCAAGAAATATGGTAGGTTTAAGTCTTCCCCCAGAAAATGCATCATTAGTCTAATGTGGTAGACATAAAATGTTCCATATCTACCCTCACATGTAATAAATTTTTGTAGAAGAAGTAGTATGTTTCTCCATTTATTTTTCAATGCAGAACTGGGAATTCCTTTCTTAAATACAGTAACATCCATACCTGGTGTTTTTAAAATTTGTTTCCAGGAGTCATTGTGGAATTCTCTATTTTTGAACCATCTCTCTCCAGTTCTGAGCAACCCTGTAGCCTCTGCAATGAAAACTTCAGTGACAATAAATTTGACATCTCCTACTTCAACTTCGGTTCCTTGAAATGATCTTGCAAATGTTTTAGTGACTTCCTTGTGGAAGCCATTAAATTTCTCCAAAAATTGAAGCCATCCTATTTGTTGTAACATTTCTTTGCATTGAGGGTAGCCTTCTAAATATTTTGAACCCACTGGTTCAGTCCTTACAATGAAACCCATGATTGCTTCTTTAATGTTCAAATTAACACTCTTCTTCCCACAAAAACAATGACTTTCACCTTCGAATTGAAATGGCTTCAAGTTCTGAATGGAAATGGTTTCAAACTTTGGAATGACATACCTCTGATTGATAGTGGCAACAGCTTCAAAACTTCGGGCTGATATGCCTCTGTTGACAATTGAACTTTGGACTGATATATCTCTGTTTGACAGTGACAACTAGATTCAACTTCTCCACTGCAATACCTCTGGCTCTTGGTAGCAAATGGTTTTGAATTCAACACTGCAACACCTCTGTCTCCTAGTGACAAAAGACTTCAAACTCCATACTGCTACACTTCTGTGTTTATGATGAAAATGCTCAATCTCTGCCCACAGTGATACTTTGTCTGCCCACGGAATCAAGTGGCTTCAACCTCTCACGCTGCTATACCTCTGAATTTACCCTTTTGCTCTGCTCTGAATTTACAATGCTCAATGCTATTCAAACTGATATCCTTTGGCTCTGCTCTCGGTGATAAGAATATCTCTGTCTTCGGAATGAAATGCCGGCTACAGAATGGAGTTATGGCAGTGGTCACGGAATGAAGTAGTGGAGTGAGGTGGAGGGAATGAATTAATGATTGAAGAGACGGCGGAGATTTTTACGACAGCAGAGGGAATCATCATTGAATGATTTGGTTAAGAGACGTGAAGAATTCAAATACCTCGACCATTTTAACCGCTTAAATGATATCGGGCATGAAATTTGAAATGGAAGATTTTAATCCAAAGTCTGTGGAGGGTTTATTGGTTTTGATCAATAAAAATAATTAAAACAACCTTTTCGAACAATCCATAACTAAAACTATGCTAAACTTTAATGAAATGCCATTATAATTTAAACTTGTTACCTCTGCCTTTCATTTGATTTTTTGTAGTCTTTGTCTTCTTGTTCACCTTTGGAAGAGTCTTCATAATTTTCTTGATGCTTTTGATTCATGGATACACTGGGTCACTTTGTTGCAATTCTAATGTCTGCTGATTGATGCCTTCAGGGTTTGTAGCTGCGGAAAGACTGTCTGGCTGCAGAAAGGCTGATCAGCTGCAGAATGTCTACTGAGCTGCAGAATGTTCCTGTAGAGCATTTTAGTCATAAAAATGGAGTGTTTTTGGAATATGGGTGAAATGTTATATGGTATGAAGGAAGATGGATGATGGATTATGATATGTATGAAGTGGATAATGAAATGGAATGGATTCAGTTTATGAAATGGAGTGAAAGAACATAAGAACTGTACTGCAATTCAAGACATGTTTTATTCACTTACAACAAGACATCAAATTTTGTATTTTGACATGAAAATGAAATGGATGGAGGATGGAATGAGATGAATGAAATGTGGAATGGAGTGAAATATGAATGATGGAATGAACTGGAGTATGGATGAATAAGTGAATAGAGTGAAATGAAATAAGATGGATCATAAGCACTATGGATCTGAACTTATGAATTTTTGTAACAGCTGCTTGTAAAAACAAAAATGGGAAAATTTAGAGTGTCAGAGAAACTCTGATTTTCACCCTATCTTTTCTGTATAAACATGCCAATCAATGATTGGTTTTCATGTTTATACCTTTATTTTTATTTTATTTTTTTATTTTTTATTTTTTTTTCAAAAGAGAAATGCTTCAGAAAATTTAATCAAGTTGATGAAGAAGAGAGACTCTTCTTCATTAGCTTCACATCATTGCTTTCTTGGAATTTCTTGACAAAATCTTCTCTTGAGAGTGGTTTGTGGTATAGCTTCAGTCTATGACCATTCACAAGAAAAGTGACCTCTTCTTCATCTATAGTTCTGATTTTTACTGCCCCATTATCAAAAATTCGAACAATTTCATATGGCCCAAGCCAATGTGTCTGAAATTTCCCTTGAAAATCCTTGAATTTGAATCAAACAAGAGAGCCCAGTCACCCTCTTTGAATTTCTTCTCCTTGATGTACTTGTCATGCCATCTAGCCCTTTGCTGTTGGACTAGACTTGTTTTCTGAACTGCATCTTGTCTGATCTCATCCAATTCATTAATTTGCTCCAGTCTATGCTTTTGTGCCTTCGTTAGATCAAGTCCTAGCTGAACTGCCATCTTGAAGGTTTGAATTTGGAACTCTATGGGAAACAAAACTTGCTTTCCATAAACAAGTTCATAAGGAGTATGGCCTGTTGTGTTTCTCCATGTAGTTCTATATGCTCACAAGGCTTCAGGAAGCCTATCTACCCAATCTCTTCTATGTAGATGAACAGTCTTTGTTAGGATTCCTTCAATGACTTTATTGGTAGATTCCACTTGGCCATTTGCTTGTGGATGATAAGGAGTTGTTTTTCTATGTCTGATCTTGTACTTCTCCATTATTTGCTCCACTAGCCTTGATGTAAATTGAGCTCCTTGATCTGTAACAATTTCCCTTGGGACACCAAAACGAGTAAAAATATCCTCAAAAAGAAAAGTAACTACAGATGATTCATTAGCAACAAGTAATGGTTTAGCTTCTACCCACTTAGTAACATAATCGGTGCAAACTAATATGTATTTCTTTTGTCTTGATGGAGGACTAATAGGTCCTACAAAATCCAAAGCCCATTTTTCAAAAGGTTCAATGTGTACCTGAGGTTGTAATGGCATCTCACCTGAAGGAGAAGGTTTCCCTACCCTTTGGCAACTGTCACACCTTTTTACATACTCCTTTTTACATACTCCTTTGCATCTTTAAACAAAGATGGCCAATAATATCCTAAATTAAGGATCTTATAGGCTGTCCTCTTATCTGCAAAGTGTCCGCCACAAGGTTCATCATGACATGCCTTGAGAATCTCAGGCATCTCATCTTCACGAACACACCTTCTAATGATCAAATCTGGACCTGTCTTATACAACTCATTAGCGACCCATGAATATCTTGCACTATCATTAATGATTTTTCTTTTATCCCTTGCATTCATAATTGAAGGAAATTTTCTTGAAACTAAATAATTGGCAATATCAGCAAACCATGGAGTTTGAGTAGAGATTGCAAAAAGATATTCATCAGGAAATTGATCTTCAACCGGAGTGTCATCTTTGATATTTTGGATTCTAGATAGGAAATCAGCCACAGTGTTTTGTTTTCCAGGCCTATCTAAAATAGTAATGTTGAATTCTTGCAATAGTAACAACCATCTTATAACTCTGCCATTAGTGATTGATTTATTCATTAAGTATCTAATTGCAGAATGATCAGTATGAACAAAAGTTTCATAGCCTGTTATATAGTGTCTAAATTTGTTTATGGCATGAACAACAGCTAAAAACTCTTTTTCAGTTACAGTATAGTTTAACTCTGCAGGAGTCAAATTTTTACTGATATAATAGATGGCATAGGGAATCAAATCTTTCTGTCCCAATACTGCTCCTAGAGCTGTATCGGAAGCATCTGTCGAGATATGAAAAGGTAACTTCCAGTTAGGTCCCCTTAATATAGGTGCTTCAGAAATTTTGGTTTTCAAGGTTTCAAAAGCTAACTGGCAATCAGAAGTCCACTTAAATTCACAATCTTTGGTGAGTAATTTGAAGAGTGGAGATGCTATTTTGGTGAAGTTTTCTATAAATCTCCTATAATACCCTGTAAATCCTAGAAAACTTCTAACATCTCTTTGACAACTTGGAATGGATAGGTTAGAAATGACTTCAACTTTTGCCTCATCAACTCTAATCCCATCCCCTGAAATGTGGTGCCCTAAAACAATACCTTCAGTGAACATCATAAAACACTTTTCATGACTAAGTGAAAGGTTTGCTTCTTGACATATTTTTAAGACTTTTTCCAAGTTTTCTAAAGCCTCTTCAAATGTGTCCCCATAAACTGTGAAATCATCCATGTACACCTCTACACATTCATGTATTAGATCCGAAAAAATTCCTAATACTGCCCTTTGGAATGTTGCAGGTGCATTGCATAATCCAAATGGCAATACTCGGTAGGCATAGGTACCCCAAGAACAAGTAAATGTGGTTTTATCTTGGTCTTCAAGTGCTACTTGGATTTGATTGTAACCACTAAACCCATCTAGGAATGAAAAGTACTTTTTGCCAGCTAATGTATCCAATACTTGATCTATGAAAGGTAAGGGAAAATGGTCTTTAAGAGTAGCTTTATTCAGTTCTCGGTAGTCAACACACACCCTCCATTTTCCATTTTTCTTTGGCACAATTACCAAAGGAGAAACCCACTGACTGTCTGAAATAGGATAGATGAAATTAACATTTAATAATTTTTGCAATTCTTTCTTGACAATTTCCCTAATATTTGGATTCATTCGTCTTTGAGACTGTCTGATTGGTTTGCAATTTGCCTCTATATAGATGTGATGAGTACAAGTCTTGGGACTTATCCCTTTCATGTCAGTGTATTCCCATGCATATGCAGAAGAATGTCTCTGTAATACTTTGACTAACTCTTCTTGTTGAGATTTTTCTAGGTTCTTGTTTATATTCAAAGTTTTGCCTGGAAAAATTTCACTTGTGGAGCCGCCAAATTTGTCCATAGAATGAACAGACATCTGCCTAGATGACAAAAACTCAATATTGGATCCCTCTTGAAATGATTCATGTTTGTGTTTTAGAGAGGATTCAAAGTTTTCTAGAGTATTCAGAATTTGATTATCTTCACTAATTTCTGAAATTGTGAAGAGTGGTTGTAAATCTTCTTCATCCTCTATCCATTGAGTGTCATCTAGATCTGTAATTGTCCTAGCTGGAGGATATAAAGTGAATCTCTTAGTCTAACTACCATCAGAAATATACATATCACTGGACCTACAACTAATAAAAGCATCAGCTGTAGCCAACCAAGGTCTTCCTAGTATAACATGATGGCCTCCTAGATTATTCTTAGGAGTTAGGATCATGAAATCCACAGGATACTCCCAAGAATATAGGGACACTGGAATGTCTTCTATTACCCCATCTGGTCTGATCACATATCTATCTGCTAATTGTAATAGTGTGGGTGTAAAGAGAAGATTAGGAAGTTTCAGTTTGTCCATGATTTGTCTACTCATGATATTTATTGCTGCTCCTAAATCAATGAGTGTGTTTTGAATTTCAATTCCATTGATGTGAATTTTGACAACTGGATTTCCCGGGTCAAGATACTTTGGAATAGCAATCTTGCCCATCATAATGTCTGCTATTTGTCCTACCAGTTGAATTTTCTTGGTTTCTCTTATTCTTTTTCTTGTTGTCTTCATACTCAACTCATTTATTGTTTTGGCTAAAATTGGGATTTCTTTGATGGCTTGCAATAATGGAATTTTAATGCAAACATTTCTCAATTCATCTAAGAAATCATAATTAGGCACCATGATTTGTTTTTCTACACCTCTATCAATTTGTAATCTTTCTGGAAAGGGAGGTATAGAAGTAGATGTGGATGGTTGCTCTAATATAGGAGTTGGATTTATTGGATCTTTTTGTTTTAGTTTTTCAATGTGTGGGTCTTGAAAGGATGTGTCTTCCTCAAGACTTTTATTCACCCGTAGAGAGTCTTCCTCAGAATTATCTTGTTCTTGTATGATAACAGAAGGTTTCCTCTTTTCAAGTATCTTTCCAGACCTAAGTTGAACATCACTAAGGTCTAGAGGAGTAATTAAATAAGTTGGAAATTGTTGGCCTTCTATCATGTATGTATTCTGAGGGTTCTTATTATTGGGGTTTGGTATAGGTTGAGCTGGAAATTGATTGGATTTTTGAGGGAATGATAATGGAAGTGGTTGATTTTGATGTGGTTGGTTCGGATGATGTTGTTGAGGATTTTGTTGAAAATTTTGAGGGAAATTTTGTTGAGGATTTTGAAGATAAAAATGTGGATATGGTGGATAGGATGGTGGATACTGATAATATGGAGAGTATCTTCCATAGGGATTTTGTGTTCCTTGTGCCCAAGTTTGAGATTGATTTTGAAATTGGGGCCAAGGTTGCTGCCAAGAATTCCAAGGTGGAGGTTGATTATACATTTGATCATGGAATCCTTGTGTCTGGGGTCCCTGCCAAGGTCTTCTAGACACAAAGTTAAGAGATTCTGTGGAGTCTGTAGAAGTTTCTTCCTGAAAGACAGCTTTGAGACCAGGAAGAGAAGGACAATTCTTGGTCTCATGTTTTTCAGAACAAATGACACAGGTCTCTACAACTTTTACATCTAAAGGACATTCTCTTAAGGCATGTTTCTTTCTACATTTGGGACAAAAGATTGCCAAAGCATCAGATTCAGCCTTTTTCTTGTTTTGTATCTTAAGGGTGTCTATTTGTTCACTAAGACTCCCTAAGATGTCAGATTTAAAATCATCAAGCATATGTCCTATTTCTGATCTACTTACTGTCCCAGAAGCAGATTTACTTGCCCTTGCAAGAGCGGGATCTCTTGGACCTTTGGCAGTTTTAGATTTCCCTCTGGAAAGGTTGATACATAACTCAGATATTTCAGGTAATGTGAGTTGTGATATATCCCCTTTTCCCATCATGTTAAGAATATCCAACCATTCATCCCTAATTGTTTTCAACAAAAGAGCTTTTAAGGTATCTTGATCTAGGTTTTCCATTTTTGCCCTTTTGATGTTGTAATTAAATCTTTCCAACAAATCTTCCAAATTTTCATCTTCTTTTTGTAACATCTTGAACACTTCTTCCTTATGATTAACCGGCATACAATAATCCAAGTATCTCTCTAGAAATTCTTGTTTCATGTCTTCCCATGTTCTAATAGAGCTACTGATTAGACTCATAAACCACTTCAATGCTGCTCCCTTCAAAGTTGAAGGAAATAATTTCAGTTTTTGAGCATCTTGTAGGTAGTCATAAGTCCTACACATCACTTCAAATTCGAATAAGAAAGTTTCAGGATCTTTAGTTTTAAGTCCATAGAAGTTTGGAAGGACAGAAGGTGAAATGTTTTTCATGATTGTATTGGTTTCTTCATCAAGTATAGGGAACCCAAAAGAGCTTCCTATTATACCTCTTCCTCCATTTGCACCTCTACCTCCTTCTCCTCTACCTCCTTCCCCTCTACCTCTACCTCTTCCTCCAAATAGTGTGTTTTCTCCATTAAAAACTCCTCCTCCTCCTTCTTCTGCCATGGTTGACTCTCCTGTGGAAGTGGAAAGATTTGTATCCCTACTAGGAGTCTTTAGATCTTCTTCTATGGCAGGTTCAATGGATGAAGTGGAAGGTTTCTCTAATGGAATAGTTGACCTTAGATCTTCTAGAAGTCCAGGATCAAGGGAGGATGGAAGATGGGTTTGAGTTGAAGGTGTACTAGCTCTGGATCTAGATGAAACAAGTGGTGTTCTAGAAATCAAACTTCTGCCTCTGTTGCTTATAAATATTCCCCTTGAATCTCTCTCCCTACGCATAAAATTGTTTTTGGATGCTAAGAAACAAAGGTTACCTAGTTTTCACTTCCCCGGCAACGGCGCCAAAATGTTTGGTCTCAATCTAGTCTCCTAAACTGAGCTCATTTAATTGTCAACCAGGATTTTTAAACTGCTGAAGTGAAGTGTACTGTATGTACCTAAGTGCTTGTTTCCTAATGCATTGTGTGTAGTGTTTTGTGATGTTTTTGGTCTTTTGTGATGATTTATGATGTTTTTGGTCTTTTGGTGGTTTTATGTTTACAAGGGGAAAATGCCTAGAAAGCTAATGGAAAGGAGCTGGTGATTAAAAACAGAGTTAAGCCTAATTGATGGATAATAAATGACAAATGCAATTGGAAACACTGAAGCAGAATCAAATCTAAACTATGACAAAGTAAAAGCAAAGCTTGATAATGAATTTTAAGTAAATGATTCAAAACACAAACTAAACTTGAGAAATGATCACTAAGTATGCAAATCCTCTAACTAAATAGTTAAACAACTAATCTTACAATGATGCAACATTTTGTCCTTATTTAGAGATTTGAAAACAGGTTTGGAGGAAAAACATTGATACCATCCTAAGATCTTCTATTCTAAAACTAATTCCTATCTCTATTCTGCAATTCAATTGAATGTCACAAAACCTTTACTCAAAAGTTATTGATTTATTTTCAAGGTAGGCTTTTGAGGGAGGACTCTGTTTATGAAATGATAAGGAAATTGCAGAGATACTTCAGGCCTTAAAATGATGTTTTATTCTGTTCATATGGTTATGGATCAATTGTAGATTTTAGAACAAGAAGATGTTTGTGAATAATGAAGGCTGTTTTGTTAATCTTAACAACTGAAGTAATCTATTGTGCAGTGGATGACAATCTGATTATGGGATGCAAATGCAATGAGTTAATCTAAGAATGAACTTAAGATGCCACTAACCTAGAACAATGCTGAACTACAAGTCATCATCAAACTCAAAACAAAGTAACTGAACATGATTTAAGTGCAATTAAACTCCGGAGTATCCTAACTATGCTATCATGCATTATTCTATGAAATTACACAATCTGTTTGTCCATCATTAGTGATATTTTGGAAGAGTTCCTTCTTTTGGAAGAGGTATTAGAGCAATTCTGACTGTGTAATTGAATGCAAATGCAAGCAAAAAGACTGAAAGCAATGAAAAACTAAGATATCATATCCTTATCCTACTCGTCATTATGATGTTTTGGGCAAGCGTTTAAGAGCAAGAACAGAGATGATACTTAGTGCAAACACACAACTAAATCATTCATTATCACGGTCGTGTCTTGAACTTCTTAAGAATTTCTTGGAAGAGTTTCTTCTTGTGGAAGAGTGATTAGAACAAGTGTAACTGTGATAGTGAACAACAAAAAAAACTACAACTAAATTCTACAGTACTATAGCCATTCATCATTCATCATTATAATCTTTTGGAAAAATTTCTTCTTGTGGAAGAGTTAGAATGAATATAACTACAGTAGCTAATTAAAAACAACTATGAATTCAACTCCTAATCCTACAATACTATAGTCATTTCCCATTCATCATTATAGTCTTTTGGAAGAGCTTCTTCTTGTGGAAGAATTAGAATGAGTACAACTACAGTAGGCTAATTAAAACAACTATTAATTCAAATGCAAAACGTAAAGGCAACTAGAAGACTTATCTAATTTACGCAAAATAAATCCGTGCAAGAGGCAGGGGCCCTCTACCACCTGACGGGATTCAACTCCAAGTTAAATCACACTTTCAAAACAACGCTGTCTGCTCCATTAAAGATGAAATAGTTTGAACATAACACTCTGCGTCTTCAGAAATGTAGCACAGAGTCTAAACAAAATCTAGCATCAAATCTAACATAAAATCTAACATAGCTCTCGGTTTCCCAAGTGTTTATAAAGCAAATGCACATAACAAGACTTGCAACAATTCAGGAACACTGTCTTTCCTTATCGGAATCACATTAGGACTGACTGCGTGAAGAGGAAAAAGACATCTGGACTGAGACAGTCCTAATAGAAGTCTGCTTTCCTAAATGTGTTCCCACGTTCCAAAACCGTACCCAGAATTCGTTTCTTTCTCCATGATGAGCAACGAACCATGTAGACATGACGTGGATTATGCCCATATGCGGTTTTTCTTGAGAGGCCACCTGGAACATACTCAAACGTGAAGGCAGCTGCAGAATCGCCGGTTAGCTACGGAATGTCTGCATTCTGCAGCTAGTTCCGGTCAACATGCTTTACAATGGAAAAAATCACAAAACTTAGCAAGTCAGTCATGTAAATCATTCTAGAAGTAATTTTAACTATATTCATTGATCAATTGGGTCTAGGATAGCAATGGACAAGGGAAAATGAGGTAAAATGAGGTGAAGGAAAGCACAATTTTGAGGCTCAACAGAGGCCTCCAAAGGCTACCGAACCAACCAGGTCACAATGAGAGATGTGTGTTGAGTTGATGAGAAAATGACCTCCAAGTCTCTCCAATTTATATCCATCAGTGAAGGTGTGTGACACATCTATTAGGCTTGTGAGCCTACATTACAAATCTGGCCGACGTTGCACATGTGTGGAAAATAAATTCAAAATATATGTTCTGCTCATCCAAACAAGATGATCTTTATATCAATCTTGCACCCCTCCGAAAGAGGAATCCAACAAAAATATGATCATCATCATAATAGCAGTGCAACATGGAGCTTGGACCTAGTTTCCAAAAACTAACAATGTGTCCTGCACTAGACCAGTACTAACAACTGTAAGTCTTAGTGAATGCCATGAGGAGAGAATGGATAGACACATCATTCTAGTCTTCACTTGGAATACAGGGTGGAGGATTGGGTAATCATCTGGTATCCGATACTCTTTGAGAATGAGATAGAGCATTCAAGGTAAGAGTAGTCGGGGACCAATATTCTTTGAGGGCTAGCTACCCAAGAGAAGAATAGTCCAAGAAGGTCATACTATGGGAACACCTGGGTGGAGTATGTACCTTGAAGAAACAATTACTATGGTGTCTATAAGTCACGTGTCTTTCCAGCATTGTAGCCCATTGTCTCGTTGAGAGATGGGGCTGCTAAACAAGGCCCCACACTAGGCCAATCCTAGTTGATATGCTTCTATACATATGTGATTACCAATCTGATTCTTCTTATGAGATTCTTTAGATTGAAAGTGACCATGTACCATTATGAATACCTCCCTAGTTAAGAGGGAGTGTTGGAAAGTGTAATTGGGTTCGGTCTTCATATTGACTATGTAATTATGTATTTATGTAATGAAGAAGACAAAGATAATAAAATACATTTTTGGTATGCTTGCTCCATGGGTTTCATGAGAAAGGTTTATTATAGGTCAAAATACTTTTTCTTGATGTCTTTTAGGAATTTTTCATCTGGTCATAAATGTACTAATTAAGAGTCATGTATATGAAGTGTCAAGTCAAAATTATATGCCTAAAGACCTTGTCACATAAGCCTTGAAGTCATGGCTCAGAATGTGGCTCAAGATCAACGTTGAAGTGCCCCCTCAAGTCAACCTATGTACAATGAAAAAGTTGACTTCCATACCCCTGCACAAGTCGGCTCAGAAGTAGGCCTTCACGTCGGCCCAGAAGGAGGCCTGTCCTGTATATATAAGAACATGTCTATGGCTCATTTGGAGACATAAATTTGGTTTGGTTCCAGGCATAACTGCGAGGAAAGGTTTGAGATCTCTACGGTTATACAAATGAACAAGAAGTATGAAGTAAGGATTGAATTTTAGTGTGAAGGAGGGACTAAGGTAATTGCTGATATAGGACTGCACTCAAGTGTGAAGAAGGACTGGGTCCTAGTGCAGATATAAGACTACATTCTAGCATGAAGAAGGACCGTGTTATAGTGTAAATATGAGTTTGTGTTCAAGCATGAAGAGAGACTATGTTAAAGTGTAAGATTAACATAGGGTTTAGCGTGAAAAAAGGATTGTATAAAATAGTTATAACGGGAATATGAACAAGACTGCGTAAGGGTACCTTCATAGTATAGGGTGGACTGTTCTATAGAAGGAAACAAGACAAGTGTGTACAATCAACAAGGATAAGTGAAAGCATAAGGTAAGACAGTCTATGACACAGTGCTGATGTCAAGGAAGGATCTCATACAGTCAGAGAAGGAAGAATACAAGTAGAGACCGAGATCACTAGCCTTGGTGCAGAAAGGTGTAGAACGGTGCAGGACGGTGTAGGAAAGAAGGATCAACTCAAGGATTCAAGAAAGAAGCAGTGGCAAGGTCTTGGAGGCATACAAGGGTCAATGATCTGTGTCATGGTCATGGTACTTGCCCTCTGAAAGTCTATAAGAAGAATTTCTTGTGGGTTTTCCTCTCCAAGAGGGAGAGGTTTTGGCCATGGCTTGAAGAGCATAAATTTGTGTCTCTTTTGTTTTTGTAATTGACTTGGTGAAAGACATAATAAGTTAAGAAGATAATACATAAGTAAGAGAAGTAAGCTCACAAGTAATTATCAAGAAGAGAATTTGAACTAATCAATGCACTACTAAATTCTCAACAGAGTAGACGTCTTTTAATTTATTTTTACAAGTTCGAAAGGACAAGTGCTCAGAAATATTTTCATATTTTGGGAGTGAAAAGAGATGAAAGAGGACTCCTCCTAGAGGAATGAGTGGTATAAAGGGTAGCAACTGGTTCTGATGATGATTTCACTGCTAAAAAACATGTAAAGTTCAAGCAGTTGGCTAATAAGACCACTCATCGCGACGGTTCCTAAGGAAAGGGTAAAACAACCAAGTGAAAGTGTATGATTGGCCAAGCAGATGGTGACGATGGAATGACAAAACCAAGGTTCATCTGGTAGAAGAGGCTGATAAAAAGGCAATCACAAGAGGCAAGATCAGAATGGTTTCATTTTTAAACTATGCTTGAGAACCCTTGAAGAAGGTTTCATTTTTACACAAGATTGAAACAAAGACAAAATATGCTTGAGATAAGTTTGCATGACCCCAACATAATGACTCAATTCGAGGTACATGCCCCCCAAGCTTCATTTAATTCACCTAAGTAGACTATTGGTTACTAACATGTGGATGGAATGAAGGTTCATTTATGAGATCAAGGAATCGAGTTGAAATTTACGAGATATAATCAAGAACTAGAATTGAAAGGGGATTTTTTTCATTTTTTAATGAGCTTGACATAGTAAAATTACTATACTCATAGGGATCTATTTCATTTTTTAACGAGGTTGACATAGTAAAAGAACTATCCTCATAAGAACTTGTTTCATTTTGTAATGAGGTTGACACAGTGAAAGAACTATCCTCATGATACCTTATTTCATTTTTTAACGATCTTGACACAAGAAAGGGAACTCTACTCCGGAGACCTTGTTTCATTTTTTAACGAGCTTGACACAAGACAAGGAACTATGCTCCAAAGACCTTGTTTCATTTTTTTAGGAGCTTGATACAAGAAAAGGAACTTTTCTCCGACACATTGTTTCATTTTTTAAGGAGTTTGACACAAGACAAGGAATTCTGCTCCAAGGAATCTTGTTTCATTTTTTAAGGAGCTTGACAGAAGACAAGGAACTATGCTCTAGACACCTTGTTTCATTTTTTAACGAGCTTGACACAAGAAAAGGAAGTTTTCTCCAGAGAACCTTGATTCATTTTTTAACGAGCTTGACACAAGAAAAGGGACCATGCTCCGAAGACCTTGTTTCATTTTTTAAGGAGCTTGACACAAGAAAATAAACTTTTATCCAATACCTTGTTTCATTTTTTAACGAGCTTGACATAAGAGAAGGAACTTTTCTCCAGATACTTTGTTTGATTTTTTAAGGAGCTTGACACAAGAAAAGGAACTTTGCTCCGACACTTTGTTTAATTTTTTAACGAGCTTGACATAAGAAAAGGAACTCTGCTTCAGAGACTTTGTTTCCATTTTTAAGGATCTTGACACAAGAAAACGAACTTTTCTCTGACACTTGGTTTCATTTTTTAAAGAGCTTGACACAAGAAAAGGAACTTTTCTCCAGAGAACCTTGATTCGGTTTTTAACGAGCTTGACACAAGAAAAGGGACCATGCTCCGAAGACCTTGTTTCATTTTTTAAGGAGCTTGAAAAAAGAAAAGAAACTTTTCTCCAACACCTTGTTTCATTTTTTAACGAGCTTGACACAAGAGAAGAAACTTTGCTTCATATACTTTGTTTCATTTTTTAAGGAGCTTGACACAAGAAAATGAACTTTTCTCCGACACTTTAGAAAAGGAACTATGCTTTGGAGAATTTGTTTCATTTTTTAAGTATCTTGACACAAGAAAAGGAACTCTCCTCCGACACTTAGTTTCATTTTTTAACGAGCTTGACACAAGAAAAGGAACTTTGCTTCAGAGATCTTGTTTCATTTTTTAAGGAGCTTGACACAAGCAAGGAACTCTTCTCCATAACCTTGTTTCATTTTTTAAGGAGCTTGGCACAAGAAAAGGAACTTTTCTCCAACACTTTGTTTCCTTTTTTAAGGAGCTTGACACAAAAAAAGGAACTTTGCTTCGACACTTTTTTTCATTTTTAAAGGAGCTTGACACAAGAAAAGGAACTCTGCTCCGAACACCTTGCTCATGGCCCATAAGATGTCATGGATCCTAAGAGGTTCTCATCAGATGGGAGAAAAACACTATAGAAGGGACACATATCAAGGGATCTAATGGAAAGTTCAGGATCCAATTCCTCTAGTACATGTTGCACTATATCAATGACTAGATCATCAGTAGACATGGGCATGAAACTATTTTCCACATAATTAACCTGTGATAGGGAAGATACCGCTTGCATATAAGGACCATTTAGGGATGCTGGTTGATTGGGAGTCAAATTAGTACCAATGAATGGAAGATGATCAATGGTCACGATTCTTCCTTCATGCGAGAAACACATCACACGAAAGAGAGAAGAGATAATAGCTCCCATGGCATAAACATAGTCACACCCAAGGAAAAAATTAAAATTCGATGCGCCTTGGACAACCATTACATCGATATAGATGAATTTTCCTCCCAAAGTAATAGGCAACTTAGGAAGGATCAATAACGGTTGATTGGTTCCTTTGTTAAAAGCCAACATATTTTGGGTAATGGGCACAAGCTGTGGAGAACCTAAATCTTGCCAAGTAGTTGAGGACAAAATACTAACATATGCGCCTTCATCTATGATGGTGCCAGGTACGGGTATATTATAAGCATGTATTGTGATCTGAAAGGGCACGTAGGAAGGAAGAAAATATCCTGCCAGTCGACTCTAATCAAAAGAAGTGACCATGCTACTTGGAGGGGGTGTCATGGGAATGGGAGAGTTTCCCCCTTGTGTTATCGGAACAGGAGGATTTCCCTCTAGTTCATTCGAATATGAAGAAACAAGAAGAACATGAGTGGTATGGGATTCACTCTTTATGGGAAAGGTACGATCAACTCAAGGTGAAATCGGGTCCATCATTTTATCAACCAATAGTTGGTCGGGAATGCACTCATGGGATGCACATTCAGAGAGAGTGGGATTGACTAGCAATGAATCCCAGTCAATCACTTCATCAACTAGCAGAGGATCAGGATAAATCTTCTAGTAACTAGCAGGAAGACAGGGTTGAGAAGCTAAAGGGTTTTCCAAAACTTTGGAGGCTTCATCCATATAAGGAAAAAGGTGAATGGGATGATTCCCTTCACATAACTTACTGGGAAATTTGACTTTACCCTTTTTCCCATGGATCTTACTATCACTAGTCGAGGGTTTATCATCAGCATGATCTCTAGAGGCCGATGACAAACGTTGATTTGAGCCTGTGGACCACACTTCTAATACCTTGGAAATACCAGGATAATCTCTAAGAAGGTGGTCACCCTTACATAACCTGCAAGGGAATTTGACTTTGTGGGGCTGATTGGAAGATTTGTCCACCATAGTTACATCGGTAGCAATGGTTACCTGGTTGTCCTCTTGTTTATTTTTCTTCTTCTTCTTCAACCTTTTACTTCTTATTAGCTTTTTGGTTACTAGAATCAAGACTTTCACCAGACGAGGAGGAAGAAAGTGATGAAGAAACAATAGGTGGAGAAGGCAAAGGGTCAACTTTAGGATCAAAATGAGGTTGATGTTGTTCAGGTGGAGGCAAACTTGGTTGAGAAGTAGTTTGGACATTCAGAACCATAGGGGTCGAAAATAGCCAAATTGGAAAACCAATGGTAAATCTAGGAGGGGACAATGTTGCCATATAAGGAGTGCCAATATTTCCAAAAGAAGGAAAAGGACCAGGATTCCCACTTGAGGGGTTTCCATGATTGATAAAATCAGGAACTGTTGCCATTAGTCTCAACATAAGATCCACTAACGAGTTGTCCCACGGGGAGGATGTTATTCCGTGGTTAATTAATTAATTTTAGAAATTAAAAACAAAAATAAATCAAAGAGGGGTAACTAGGCATAAAGGTTTACCAAGCAACCGTGAACTGCAGTATACACCTTGGCGAACCAAGGACTTAAAATACGACAACCAATCTGCCCGAATGTTGTGTTTGGTGTATCACGGTATACAAGGTGGCTGACTTGGTTACCTATGGATGGATAGCAACCTATAGGGGCCTCCCAAAATATACTCGACGGTACGTGGGAGTGTAGTCTATAGTAGTGTTGTCTAATGCGTAACCATTCAATGAGAGCATTCCCATATACTTATAAATCACGTAGCATCGTTTGATATACCCGAAGGTACATGGAGAACGATCCTATACACTTTTGTACGTGGAACGGGATATCACCCTCGAGATACAATGCTGGAAAATAATGACAGCTCCTATGTTTAATGACGCCATAACACATCTCTAGCCTAGACCTCTAAATGTTTCATTAATGTTCCAAATTCTCCTTAAGTTAATTGAGATAAATTTTAAAGTTGATCTTGAATTATGTTTCAGTTTCAAGGCTAAAAAATCGATGTCACCTGAACAGACCTAGGATGCATCTAATATGAAGAAAAAACTGTCTTCATTTTCAATGAAAGTTATCTAGTGTAGGGAAGAAGTGCAAACATTGATGCAACAACCAAAGATGCAACAAACAACAAGTTCCTAACTAGATCTTTCAACTTCACATTTCCAATGCAACAACCAAGATGTAAATGAATTTCAATTCACTAAAGTTCACCTACATGATTTTATTTTTTTAATGAAGATGCAATTTTCAACTTTCAACACCAAGCAATGTAATCTATGCTCAATGAAAATCTCAAAAACAACTTTCAAATGCAATTTCCAGAACTAATGACAAATTTTGAGATGAAATCTTAACAAATGCAAATGCAATTCTTTTCGGTTTCCGAAAGAACTAAAATGCTTATCAAAAAGACATGCAAGCAAGCAAAAAAACAATAAATTCAATTACCCAAAGAACCTAAGATTCACCTCAAGCTCATTTTCACTACTTGGACATGGAGAAAAAAATTGCAAACCATAAAGAATCTGACAACAATAAATAAAAATTGTTATGCAAACAGAGCAGGTGAAAGACTCTAGAGGTCAAGATATCCTAGACTTTTATGTCAAAACACTAAAAAATCTCAATATTTTGGACCAAGACTACTTTACCCTGCAAAATCTGTGCTGACATGGTCATCAATGCTACTTTACCTAGCAAAATCCGTGTTGGCATCGCACTTTTTGTCAGAGAAAAATGTGCTAGCTGAACGAGAAACTGGACTAGCACAGGCAGACAGTGGAAACCAGAGGTTTAAGCGCGACTGTTATCAATAAAATATGCATTGACAATGCTTTGTTTTCCATAGAAAATGCGATGGGAGAGGAAAGCTTAGGAAAAGACAATGAAAATCGAAAGGAAATCCAGACTTGAGACTCTAAAGAGCATACTACTTAGAATGCATACTTATAAGCAATCAAAATGATGGATTATAACACAGTTGGCCAAACTAATCGAAAAAAAACAAAACAAAAGGAGGTTTTAAGGGTTATTGGCTCTCCAACAGAGTCACCATTTTGTGGTGCATGCAATCCTTTCTGCGGGAAGAAATGATCCCTCTAGTCCTATGGGAGGATCTAGCAACAAACAAGACAAATATATGCAACCTTTCCTAACTTATGCTAGAAAAACACGAAGGATGATAAATGTCCTACCTCTTTCTGATGCTAATTCTTGTCTTTGGTGTCAACCTTGCTTCTTTCGCTTCCACACTCACGATCATGATCTCCTCTTCATTGGTGTAGATGATTGTCTGCAAGGAAAGGCAACTGGAGACAAAAAACATATACAAAGCTTAAAAGTCTCTAGTATAAGTTATGAAACATATCAAGGAACACTACAATAAATATACAATCATTGACATATTTATGGAAAGGAAACACATAATGTATTCTTAATAGTGTTATCACAAAATCAGACTTGATAGGCTTCCAATCAAGTTAATCTTATGTAACTGTTTCAGACCAATATTTTGATTGAGGCTTAGCCTTCTCAACCTGAGAGGGCTCTCTCAAGGGTTAATGATTTTTGATAAAAATATAGATGGCTAACTCTATGTGGGGTAAAAGCAGATAAAAATAGATATTGGTAGTAATTCACATTAGCAAGTGCACATTGGGCTTATGGAGTCATAATAGCTTCAGCAAAACAAAACAATCTACTTAGCATGGAAGTCAAGGAATATCAGAGTTCAAGTCAAGGAATACATATGAGAAACTGTAAAACACACAGTCAGTTTGTCTATGAAGGAAGTCAGAGCATCAATGATGAATTCTGAGTAACATAAGCAAACACCACTGCAATAGGATATTAAAAAGATGCCATCAGAACAAGAACATACTAGAACTCTTCATGAACCTTGAGTTGGCTAAGTAGAAAACTCTGTATTAAGCTGAAAACAATCACTTATAATAAACACAGTCTTTTTGCTAAAAAATGTCCAACCATTAGCATTTCAACTTCTTCACCTTTATAGATCATTTACAACATATTATAACCTTATCCTCATCTTGATACATCAAATTCCTACTTTTTGACACCTTGTCTAACCATGTAACATGGTATTTATTACAAAATGACAGCTGCAAACCTAATGAACAGTCCTATTACAAATAGGACTCAAACTCCTTAACTCTACTGATAAAAACCTTATCTAAGCTAGATTACATCATTTTCCAACTGTATTCCCATAACGTCGAATCCAGATGATAATCTCCAGCACTTTATGACCTCAATGCTGATCTCCTGCAAACTAGGAAATTGTCCCCTGTTTTCTAGGCTTAGGATTCTTTGTGTTCTTGAGGCACTTTGACCACTAGGAACCCATGACTTCGAAGCTATTTGCTGTCAGGAACTGAAATAACATATTACCAAAATCATCCTTAAGTGCCAGCTGTACAAAATCACCATCGAACTGTCCAAAATAGCAAAAACAGACTTGTGCTACGAAAACAACACAATTTCGTAGCGCTTTTCGTAGCGCAATCTTTTAACCTATTTGCCTTCAAAATTTTGGTTTCCTTCCTCCGCGATTATCTGCATATTCACTTAACACATCCCCCCTAGAAATTTCAGGTCAAAATACACAGATCTGCCCTTCAAAAATTGATGGAAAAGGGTGAAAAAAGCTGCTACAGCAGTTTCGTAGCGCATTTCACCCTTTTTGCACTGTTTGCGCTACGAAACTGCTGAGTGAGCAGTTTTTTCCGGATTTCTTCAAAATTCAAACCAAAATTTTGCCAAAACTTCAGAATACTACTGGTTTCATCAAAACAATCAGCCATATGAACTAAAAACACAACTTTCATAAGATTTATTCTTCATTTTCCATTTGATTTTTCCTTTGAATTTGTCATTCTGCACCTTTGTTTTTTAGTTCATCCTGAGACAGTATTAGTTGCAGCTCCAAATCCTCCACTTGACCTCAGTCTTCTATTACTGGCTCTCAAGTGGTTATTGATTACTCTAACAAATTTAGCTTCTTTGATAGCTGGCACTGTCCATGTGAAAAATTGTTCTGCACCACTTGGAATCTCAGACCTAGAACCAGTTTGGCCTTCCCATACTGCCTTCATACTCTTGAATTCTTTTTTCTCAATGATATTCTTTCTAGGGCTCTTCCTCATCATTGCAATCTCTTAGTTTGCTAGCTTCAATCTCTCTTCAAGACGTTGACTCTCTGTCATGTGTTCTTTTCCCTTCATTTTCTTGCTGGCTGCATGCTCCACTATTGATGATGAGAGATCAACCACCTCTTTAGGGACTCTGGCTATTTCAAAAGTTCCTTGGACCTCTTTACTTCCCTCCTTGAATTTCTTTGCATGCCTAGTTAAAGGCTTCCTTGCTTGAAAGATAAAGGCTGCATTTTCACCCTCAAATTCCAGTTTCTTTGCTGACTTAACCTTTTTCTATTCATGTTCATCAACTCCAATGAAATCAGCTTGCACAATGGGTGATTCCTCTATATCAATTTCATGAAGGATGTCATCTAAATTTCCTTTTATCACTAGGTTTCCCTCTGTACCTGAAACAACTATTTTTCCCTTTGATGCCAGTAGTTGGCTTCTTGTCACTCTCTTAATTTCCTGCTGGCTGGAAACTTGTTTTTATTTTTCCTCTTTGATACTTTCTAACCTCTGTTTTGCAGGTGATGGAGTTGCTACAACAAGAACCTGTGTTTTCTCTGCTCTTTTCTCAACTTGTTTTCTTAGTTTCAACTTTACAAATCTCTTTGCTCTTGCAACCACAGGCTGACTAGACTCTGCTGGTGGTGGTGAAGGAGTCTTTTTAGTTTTCGGGTTTTTAGCTGGGGTTAGGGTTTCCATTTAAAATTCACTCATAAACAAAAAGGAAGACCAATCCTTGCTTATTTTCTGAAGCTCATTCAAAACCAATAACTTTATCAAACCATGGTGAAATAGAGAGGTTTCACAACCTTCAGACTTGGCTTGTACTTTACCAGCCATTTTGGCAAGGCTCCTATGCATGTAGAAAGGAAAATCTAGGGATATCATACCTGTGAAATGTAGAAGTAGCTTGAAATTATAAGTATAAACTTTATGGTACCTACCTTCACATGTTAAGTATCTTTGAATGTTGAACAACAACTTGGCATAGGTGTCTTTGATACAACTTCTAGGTATTGCATTATTCAGGTCCATATCTGCATATTCAGGTTTCATGAATTCCTTGCATGGTTCCATGTCAAACTTAAAACCTTTAAACCAAGTCTCCTGCCCCCTTGGTATTTCTGTCACAAAAGCAATGATCTCAGGTGTGACTGGAACATTTAACATCCCAATTTTGGTAGTTGTTCCACTGAAGTGTAAGGCAAACTCTTTAGACACCTGAGTGTGGAAACCTTGCAGCTTTTCACAAAACCGAAGATAGCCTGATTGCTAAAAGCCTCCATCACTGTTTGATCCTCAACTATATCCTTCACATTTTCAGGCTCATATCTTAGACAATGTCCCCCTCTGTGGACCTTCTTCTCCTCTTCCATGCTTCTTTGAAAACCTGTCAGCTTCTCTTGAATCTGTAAAACAGTCTTGCTTGATTAGGATATGAACAACCTCACTTGAAATATGGAACAACCTCGCTTGATAATATGGAACAACCTCGCTTGATTATGTTGAAGATAGCCTTGGTGTAGAACAACCACAGGCTCAACTTCACTGCTTCAGAGCTTAAACAGTTGTGTGGAGGCCAATGAAAATTAGAATGACCAAATTAGGCAAGATTTTTTGAATTTGAAATCTCACCTTATGACTGAATGATGCCCCTATCATGATGATGATGGATATGAGATGGGTAAGTACTTTGAATCTGACCTCTAACTGACTCACCATACCCTTGTCCTATCATTTCTTAACGAATTTCTGACAGATTCTGGCTTAATTGACATGACGGTTAAGAAACCACGCTTTCATAGTGCCCACGGTGTATTTTTCGCAGTTTGTGCTACGAAAGTATTAGCGATTTCGTAGCGCAAAACCTCTTTTTTGAACTAACGATGCTACAAAATGGAGGATTCTTGGCTAATTGCAGAAATTTAGCCCGAAACTTAATGGAATGACCTCTAAATGAAAAATGTGAATATTTGATCATGGAATGGACCTCTAAGGACTTTATTTGAATTCAAATGATGACCTTTAAACTTATAAAAACTATGACCTACCCTTAAGCAAATCCTAAAATGACTTTCAAACCTATTTGAGACCATGATAAAAAACAGAGTTGACATAATGATGTTTTGAAATTTTTTTGGGTGATAACAAATAGAATCAAAAGGGGGCAATACAACAAGAAGCCTTGATGTTGGACACCTCATTCAGGTGAGACTCCAAGTCCTAGCCTTCGCCTTCAAACAACTTCCTTCTTTGCAAATAGGCAACAATTAGGCATGATCAGCTCATAGGATGGAAACCAACCATTAGTGGGTGGTAGGGGTTTCCTTTATAGGGAAGGATAGGGAGTCGAGGATCCATAAAAGGTGGGAGGAGTTCCACATCTTAAGGGAAATATCCATGGAAAGAGGATCCATGGCCATGAAGGGGAGGTATCGTTTCTATCATCAACAACCTGAAACCACGTCGTTGTTCTTGAGACTTCTAGTAAGGGAAGCTTCTCCTCCATTTTGGGAATAGTTGCCTGAAGAGGGCCAAAGCGTATTTTCTTGACAAAATTCGTGCTGCCAGCGCTAGACATATGTAGTGCAAAAGGTGACAAGCGTGGGTAATTAGCTATGCAGACCGCACTGGGCTTGTAAAACAAGGTTCTTGACAAGCTTTTTAGAATATTTTCAATTCAAGTCTTTTTCCACTTCTTCAGGGATGTTCTATACATGTTTCATGGAGAACATATTTTGCAACATTGGTGGTATGACGAGACAAAGTAGAGTGTGAAAAAATATTGTATAACATTATCTTGCTCTAAATATTCAAGTGTATACTTTGTTGTGAATGGTCTTTAAGAATATGCAGGTGGACAATTATAATGTGTTCTCCTCTTTGGAGGATATCAAGTCCATGTTCCGAAATCATAGGTTTTGCCTGGATAGTTCAGACTCTCATTTGAATCGTTTATAGGGATTTCTTGTGAGCGATTCGACCTCTGGGGCCCTTACTGATCCTCCTGGATCCAATACTTAGGCGTCATCAACACTCCCTTCTTCTGACCATGATTAAAGTAAAATAATTTCATAGTTTTTGGTATCAATATTGGAATTATTCAATGCAATTGTCAAGGTATGGCCTTTTGAATCCATGTATTCTTGTTTTTAACTCCCAATATGTTTCAGTCCTGGTGTGATTTGGTTGAATAATTTTTCATGGCTATCCTGTGGTGAAGTACTGGTGAGGGATGCCTATGCTCTCAACGTTTGATTTGGTTGTAGCTATTCAATATTGTTGTGGCTATTTTTTCTTATGAGGGATCTTGATCATGGTGTTTCTTCATGGCCACTTCTTTCGTATGTTGGTTTTGACTCCATTGTATATCTTGCATTGGCAGTAGGTTCGATGTTTATTAAGGGGGGGTCGCCTATATATTGTATTTGTGTTATCTTGGCATATCATGACACTATGCTTAGTCTCTTAGACATATCATTTCTATAATTTGAGGGTGATGTTATTTCCTCCTATCATTTTGTTGGTTTCTTTGGTGATATTTCCTTAATGGTATTGTTATATATCTTGTTGGTTGTTGATCGATTGGTGTTGGGACTTTTCTGAAGAGGCGATTTCATTAAAAAATTCTTACAATGGTACGAAGGCGTTGTGCTTGGCTTGCTCCACTATCAAATGTTGGGTATTGGCTAGAAACTCTTGTTGCTTATGTGAAAGTTGGATACTGGTGATTCTGAGTTGCAGGAAGGAGGCTTTTTATATGCATACTGATAATTGGATTTTGTTTTTGCTGATGTAAACCTCTTCTCGCTGGATTGTTTGCTAAGGTTGATATAAGTTGGTTCTTCTTGGGGTATTTGTTGATCCTGCCTTTTATAGCAATGTAACTTTGTTCTTAGGAAGAATTTATATGGGTCTAATCTCATGTAATATTGCTTTTTTTTGCTGGAGAAATGATTAGTAGTTGTGCTATATTGAGCTTTCTACTATCTGGCTTGGTAAGTAGTTGGGTTCTTAGGTTCGCTTGTCTTTATACAAGTTAATCTCCATGTTACTGCAATACCAGTTGATTTTACAAAAAGAAGAAGTTGAAAGTGAAAAAAAATGTAGCCCTGTTGAAGCAAACCTCATAGTGATACACAAGAAAAGTGAAAATAAAGAGGAAAGTGAGGTGGTAAAATGCTCAAATAAAGCATAATGTGAAAATGAAACATAAGATCATTTTCTTTGTTAAAATGTAAGTGTAGTTACTTTTAAAACACATTCATGTATAAATTAAAGTTGCAACAAGAACACTTAGGATGCCCATTATTTTGGAAAGGACACTCAAGATGGTCCATTCTTTTATAATTTTAGCTTTGAGGATCTTTTAGGAATCATTTATTATTGTGCTAAGAGGCACTCTCTAGTCCGATATGAAAACAATTCGTAAATTTCCATTCAATTCTTATGTAGGGAAATAACATTTTACTAGGCTCATAGTCAAAACATTTTCTTCAATTCGGAAATTCCAAGCATTCAGGCATTAAGAAAGATACACTCAAATGTAGTGTAGCAATTTAATATAATCAATGAGGAATGTGCAACATGTCTTCTTTAGTAGTAATATGCATATTTACAATTCCAACCAAGGATCGATAAACTAAATTTGGTGTGACTATAGACCACAATGTCTTACTAAGTGTAGAATGTTCAATTTCCAATATTCCTCTTATCCCTGAATTTGACCATACATCTTGTATGATGCTTAGGAAACCAGAAAGGTAGCGTATAACCACTCCACAACACCCAGGTAGTATAGAATCTCAATAAATAAGGTTTTACTATATTTGGTGAAGGAAGAATCTCAATTTTGTTGGGAAAATGACTCCAACAATAATAATAGCATAAAAGCACAACTTAGAAACTCCCTAGAGAATTGCAACAACTCTGTGATGACATACCTCGATTTTTTAGTTCAGAATCCATTGAATAGTGGAGAGAAACGAGCAATTAAAATTCTCTATTCTCTAAAGAGAATGAAATAATATAGCACATCTACCAAGCTTTAATTGAGATCCTATTCCCATAGAATTAGCAATAATTGAAAATCATTAAAACTTAAGATAAAATCCATTTAACCCAAATAGAAAATGAACTATATTGGATCATTAAATTATTTGTCATCATCTTTATGTTCTCATAGAAGGACACGAAATTGAAGAATCGACTTCCATGGTCATTTTAGTGGGAGGTTTTAGTTTGGAAATTTTGAGTTTGAAACCTTCCAAAGCCATTTTGAGGCATCAAATGACATTTTTTAAGATCAAATTTTTTCTAGCTTTATCTATGACCCGTTGAAACTAATCTACACTTAGAGACCTTTCCAATGAATTGTGTTATTCAAAGCTCATATGCAAAAGTTATGTCTCATGCAAGGTGGCCTATTGTGTTGACCACCATAGTATGATAGAATGCCACATTGATTACCTTTATTTACACATATGGGGCTAGTAACATGTGGATTTTAAAGAAGATTCTATAAGTCCTGAATATGTAAGTCTACTTGAAGGTTGAGGAAGTCAAAAACCTATTGCTAAAAGGCGATAAGACAATGTTAGATACACAACTACTAGGAGGAGAAGAGATTCCATTCTATGTCATTGTATTTTTTCAATAGTTCAAAAAAACATCTAGGAGTGGGAAGTTAGAAAGTAGAACAAAGGAGATAAGGTCTTCTAGTAGCCTTACAAACCACAAGTTTAAAGTAACTCCATAGAGAGTACTTCCTTCTTTCTATTTACATATTTCTATACTAGGGAAAATATAGTAGAGTGACCCCACTTTATTATTGGATTTTCTCTCGGATGGGTTTCCCAGTGTAAGTATTGTGTTTACTTGTGGATGATGTGTGTGTATTTTCCCAATCTCTAATATTAGTCGCGTTTCCGCTATTTCATACATTTAAGAATAAAATTATAATTAAATAATTTGAGATCTAAAGGAAATAAACCTTTATCGTAAAAAAATAAATATTTTATTAAATTTATTGTGACAAATTATTCCAATGGAATATCCACAATAGTTTACAAATCAACAAAATCAACATAGAAAGTAAACAACACACATATAGTAAATTCATCTCACATGGACATACTATTTACCTCAAAAACCTGAATGGGAAAATCAACATTCAATGGTTGTTTATCTCTCTATTATGACAATTAGTACATTGTAAATCATGGCTATTTTAATATTCTCCTCTTGTCTAGCATCAACCAAAAATTCATTTGCGCTAGGTTACAAGAAGATTTAGGAGAGATAGGAGTTAATAGTAAGGCCAAGAGACATGCATTTTAATGCCCAATTCTTCTCTCTTTTCCTCTCCTATTTCCATTTTTTGTTGTATTTAATTCTTCCTCTTTTTTCTTGTTGGTCGCTAATTTGCATTGCCTTTTATGTTTTTCCTACCCTCATTACTTGTCGAATTATACATAAGTACCGAGTCATACAACCATCACTTGTTTAGATGAGTGGAGGTTGATAATATAGTTCCTTAAGGTTATTTCAATGGGATCGACCAAGGTTTTCTAACCAAATGTGGAGTAAGGGTATTCTCTTCCTAATTCATAGCCATTATATAAAATTCAATGTCAAATTAAGAGATTAATGAAATAATTACACCAACTTAGTTACTAATGATTTAATTTCACCAAAATTGTTAGGCAAATTTAGAATTGGACAATAATGCTAATTGTATATAAGTTATGGGAGATTATTTGCTGGTGATAAACTAAGGAGGAAATTATTTAGGATCAAGAGTTTAACTTTGATTCCAATATTTAAACATGTGAAACATGCCATTGAGTTATTCACAACCATGTCTAATTAACAAGTATACTATGAATTCGACAAAAATGGCAGATTCCATCTTCTCTAAAGATGGTGCTAAATGGATATGGGGTCTTCAATTTGCTCATTTTAATCCTTAGAGGGAATATGATGTTTTAAATATCTATTAACATATAATTTTTTTTGGAGAAATGTAACTCTTCTACATTTTGGCCATTTTGTCGAAATCCGATGATACAATATATGGTAGAATTATGGTTATTTATTTATTTTAATTTAAAACGTGTTTTGAATGTATAAATGGATTTGACACCCTCAAAAACCATGGAGCACTCTAATTATGTAGATTTACTAGCTCTAACTAGTGATTTCAACATATCCCAACTAAATTTCGAACAAAATTAACTAAAAAATATACCTAGAAAAGAGCCAATACATAAAAAAAAACAAAAAATAGATCAATTTTTTTAAAAAGATTGTATTATCATGAATATACCATATGAATTATTTTGGGGATAAGTTTTAACAATTTTTTTTCAAAGCAACTATGAATGCCTTGTGAATAAGTACAAAGTAACATTTTCCCTTTTCACAATAAAACATAATTTTTCATAATATATAAATTAATTATTTCTATTCTATTTTCCTTTTCAAAATACAGTTATAATTTTTTCATAAATATCAATTAATTATTTTTATTAAAAAAACATATTTTACCAGAATAATAATAATATTATTTTTCTATTAATAAAATGCAATAATCTAATATATTAAATTTTATATATCTTTCAAATTTTCAAATACACAACCAATTATCCTTCCACCTATTCACATATTTTCAATATGGAATATGGTGAAGTTTTTAACAAATAGTTTGTATTATAGAATATTGTCACTTGAAAGAAAAGAGAAAGGTTGAGAAAAACAATAACCAATTAATCATTGCATGCTACTATCTCATTAACATTAACATAAGTTTCATAATATATTAAAAGTGATATATATATATATATATATATATATATATATATATATATATATATATATATATATATATATATATATATATATATATATATATATATATAAAATAATTAATCATTTTAAACCTAAAATGTTTTTTTTATGTATATACAAATAATTAATATATTATTATTTATTTATAAGAAATAATTATTTATTTTATTTTATTTTATTTTTTATCTTATATTAAAAAAATCCACAATCCATTACTATTTTTTAACCTCGATACTATAATTTTGATAAAAACAAATAAGGTTATGGAAAGATAAACAGTAATTATGGGTTTTGTGCTCTTTACTAAAGTATAGCCAAGTTTTAAAGTAAAATCAAAGATCTCAGATCTATGTTTCAAAATAAAATGGTTATACAATTTTCAAATCTAAATATAGTAAAATGGTTAATCAATTTCCAAACATAAAGCTTTATATAAATAAAAAATAGACAAATAAAATAAATAAACAAGAGTTAATACTTTAATTAAAATAATAACTGACTTTTTAATTTAACTTTTTAAATCTATAATTTTCAAATAAAATATTACCTCATTTTCAAATCTAAATCTCATTTTCTCATTAAAATGGTTAACTAGTTTCCAAATACAAACTTCTATATTGAGCAGAGAGTTTACTAACAAATTATCGAATTTCGAAGTATAAACTTTAATAAAATGGTCGACCAACTTCCAAGAATGAACCTCTATGTAGACCGGAGATTTTGGGTTTATGCTCTCCCATAAAGTGCTTATCAATTTTTTAAGTAAACCAAAGATTCTGCATACACATTTCCCAGTACAACCTCAATCAAACGGTTGACCAATTACCAAGTATAAACCTTTATGTATTATACTGAATTATATTATATTTTCTGAACCAAAAATCTACTCTGACTGACAGACAAACAACAGAGTACCTTGGTTTCTTGGTTGAGCAAGAGGCTTATTCTATAGTAATAATAATAAATAATTTCATTTTTATGGGGAAAAAAATTAAATAATCATAATATTTACATGTTTATTTTAAATAATATAATTTTAGTGAGATAATATATCTATATTTTCTTCGCCGGATGCGGCTGTGGTGGAGAATTAATGTGCCAAGGGCACCTGCGCAGCTCCCAAAGCTGCTTGCATGCCGCGCCCACATGGCCCCGCGCACTCCATCTACAGGCGTTATTAATATGCCTCGGGTCGACCATTGTTGTAGTTATTGCTCCCTCGCTCTACGGTATATGGCGCTGGTGTGGTTGATTGTTTTCACTATGGAGGATGAGCAGCATGAAGGGAGCCATGGGAGACCACTGATCCCCTTGAGCAGTGTCTGTCCGCCTGGCTTCGCCAATTCAAGCCACAAAACGCAGACTGGGCGTCGTTGCAGCATTCTGGCTTGCCTGGAGACGTTACCGGGCGTCCACTTCTCCAACAGCCCTTTCTGCAGTGCCTCCGCTTCCTCTGGTGCTCCGGGTGTGCTCATTACAGGTACTTTGCTTCCTTTCAGCTTCAATTTGCATTCTCAGGATAGCTGTCCCTCTACTAATTGTACCTCCAACTCTTTTGCTCATTCGCCTGGACTGTGTTGCCCCTCCGTATTCCAAGTTCCCGACCCCTTCTTAGGCCAGCCTCGCTTGCGCCACCTTCAGCTAGCCATGCCACGCCTCAGGAAGCGCATGCGTTGTCGGCGCGGCGTTAGTCGAGGCCATTCCTCTGTCATTCCTCCTTCGCCCCTCTCTGAGCTGAGCTCCTCCTCTGAGAACGATGATCTCACTCCCCCGCCAGCCTCGCGCGGCGGTGGAGGCAGAGGCAGAGGCAGAGGGCGTCGTGCTGAGAATTCAAGTCTTGCTGGTAGAGAACGTGGACGTGCGCGTGTAACTGGTGATGTCCCTTATCAGCCCACTCCCGTCGCTCCTTCTGGGCCTCCCTGTCATTCCCCCCCTCCCGACCTTCCCGCTCAACCTCGTCAGCCCCTCCCTTCTAGCGTTTCTGTCCCACCCTATCAGACCAACTCTCTGGCCAGAAGGTTACGGGGGTCCACCATCAGGCAATCCACTCAGAACGCTGAGCTCCGCTTCCACTGTACCTCCTTCGACTCCATCATCACTGCTTTCATCACAGTCTCCCTGCGTGAAGAAATCCCTCTCCATGCTCCCCCCTCCCCTCCTCTTGACCTTCGCCCCAATCCCTCTCTTCACACTGGGCTGCGTTCTGAAGATGAGAACCAGGTTATGAAGACTGACAGTCAAGCAGGAAAGGAGGACAGCAGCGACGAGAATGAATATGCATGCAGAGTTGAAGAGGAACCAATATCTTCAGAGCATGAGGGTTGAACCCCCAGGCTCAATTACTGCTGGTTTTTTTGAGTTTTATTGTTCTAATGGCTCACCTGTTGGGCAGAATGATGCTTCTAGCTTTTTTGTTGTTGTTTACATGCTCTGTATAAACTCATGGCCGGTTTCCCTACCATGGGCGGCCCAGTTCCTTATGCTTAATGGGTCGGTTTCCCGCTATGGGCGGCCCAGAATTCACAAGAACAGTTCTGTTAATCAACCCCAGCTGTCTGGCTTTCACAGCAGCAGCTGTGGCAGTTTTGTATCAATATTTTTATAAATTAATAGATTTAGTCTTAATTAAAAAAAAAATATATATATATATCTATATTTTCTTATAAATATTTTAATATAGAACTTAAATAAAGTATTTGAATATCTATATTAACTAATAGTTAGAAAGGAAAAAGTAATTGAAGGTAAAGTATAGTAGTTACTTTTTAATACAAGAAAAATGAGTAACTAATTTAATTTCTAATATAAAATATTAATAACCATAAAATATCAAAATATGCAATCCACTAAAATGTATTAATTTACGTGTAAATCTTTTTTTAAGTTTGAAATTTGATCTCTCTATGCTTTTGGTAGATCTATGGTTAAAATGCTTCTATACCGGTTCTACAACCCAATGTGATGTGTAAGTATGTTTATCCCTCTTAAAATAAAAATAAAATTTTCTCTAAATATAAAAGCAACGTCCTCTATAATAAAACTGAAAGAAAAAAAAAATATGCTATGCATTTTTAATTAGAAGTAAAAAAATTATCAACTTTACATATATATCTATATAGAAAAAAAATATTAAAAGAAAATATTTTAATGTCCTATAGAATAAAGTATCCAATGTGAATTATGAATAAAATATTTTAATATAAATTAATATAAAATAGCTCAATAAACATGTTATGTAATTTCTATAACATTCAAAATGCTATTTAAACTTTAAAAAATTATATATTGTTTTTTGTATTTTAAAATAAATTTACAATAAAAAAAATTTGATCCTTCTAGGTTTATGTTAAATTTGTGCTATAGATAGATCTATGCTAGTATAATAATAAAGAAAACCTCCATGAATAAGAATATTTTCATTTTATGCTTTTTAACTGCTGTATAATAAATATTTCCGTGTACCCAAGGTCGGTGAAAAATATAAAAACCCAAAAAGTTATGACACCTTCTGCTACTACTATGGTTCGAGGGTTACAACTCCAAAATTCAGTTGACAAGTTTTGATGTCATTTCAGCACGGAAAATGCCTGCCATATATATGTGCCAATCATATTCAAAGTCGAATATTAATATAAATTGTGAGATACATTGAACTGTTAAAATAATGTTGTACAAAAGCAAAAAAATACATAAATCATTGTTAACCAGATTATACCAATCTGGTCTTACATCCGAAAAACCGGAATGCATGCTTGTTTATGTATGGAATGGAAGGCAATTAAATAATTCATTGGACCACCAAGTGCTATGGTCTTTTATTGTGCATGAAGAATAAATCATATATTGGTTTTTGGGATTGGATGAAAATCTAATATTTTTGACGAGTTTGGAATTTCAGCTTGTTCTTAATAATGGTTCCCAATTACTCAAGAGTCTTACAGAGTACTGTAATAATGGTTGCCATTTACTCCAGAGTCTTACATAGTACTGCTAGCCTCCTCTTCCTGTTACATCCCTTCACGTGATTTAATGGGACATTTTACGAGCCAAACAGTGGGGCCCAAATCTCTGCGGCTCACACATATCAGTGAGGGATTGAACACAACTAAAACACGTTTTAAGAGGAAGCAACCAATTTCGTATTGATTAACAAAAGTTTTTTCTCAATAAAAATTGTCCTTCCAAAATTGCCTAGTAGTGTATTGTTATGCACTGTGAGAAATCTTGCCTAGTAGAGTGTACCGTTATCCACTGTGAGAAATCTTTGTAAGTGTAGGAAGTCCTTGCAGGATATTGCTATATGAACGGAAAGTAAGAAATCCTTGTTCATGTAAGAAGTCCTTTGAAAGGATGTTATCACACAAACAGAAACGACACATAACCTTACAAAGGGAGAAAAAGTGAAAGTTCTGCCTATTTGGGCCCTCCTAAGGTTGTTCCTTTCTCGTATCATCCATGTGAAAGTTCTGCCTGTTTGGGCCATCCTAAGGTACCTTTGTCCTGACATACATGTGCATGCCTACTTCATTATGATTCACAAAGTTGGTAGCCTTTGTAGAATTCTCCACAGCCACATCCATTCTCCACACCCACATTCGTGGTTAATGTCGGCAACCCTTGTGCAATTCTTTGTAGCCACATACGTGGCGCGGTATGAAAGCAAGTTTTTATTATGAACACGAGAGAAACCAGAGAGCAAGGTCCCTTGATGCAGTAGTTGGAAGAGGTGAGTGACTTATCTCCTATATCAGTATCTATTTACAAAAGTTTTCAAATTCTTTTAGTTGACTACGAGAATTTTTTCTCATTTTTCATTAATTCTAACATTGTGATATTTTATTCAATAGTTGCTCCTACCCCATCCTCATTGTTTTACTAGTATTTCTCCCCACCTCATTTTCAATAAGATGTGGTTACATGGCACAATCATTTCTAACTTAGTTTTTGGTGTATAGATTTTTATTACATTTTTTCTTTCAATAGTTTAGAGTTCATGATGTTGCAATGGGCCTTTGCTACCTCCTCCTTACATTTTTGGAACTTGTGCTAAACCTCTTGCAAGTCACACAAAACACAACAATGATGTCTATGTTGGTAGTGGCATATATGAATAAGAGGAAAGTGCCAAACCATAAGAAATATCTCAAAAGCTACCAAAATCCGACCAAGACTACACTTCGCAAGATGCCTTAAAATCACTTACCTTTTTTTATAGTAGAGACTAAGAGTGGAGCCAAGATCCAGGCTTGTTTATATGATGAAAAAAAACTGATCCACCCACAATGAGATGCTTATCACTAAGATTGTGCAAAGCTTGATCGAGCCTAGACGTCCTTTTGGAAGTTTAATTCCCCAAAAAACGGCTTCCATTTGACCCTGTGACCTGGTGGGGACTAAACCCTACACAAACCAACTGGTTTACACCTCATGAGTTAATGCATTCTAGAGACTTAACTCCTCACCATTTCCAAGATGCATAATGAAATGATCATTTCCATATGGTTCTTCACCATAAATGTAAGATATTTTGTGAGAGGGGTGCAAAGATCTGGCACCCACATTTACTCTAACTGAACCTTTTCCACCTTATGAATTAACTTTTGCATCAACCATTTCATTTGGAGTTCTGAATACATGGAAAAATTATTCTTTTGCACAACAAATTCTAAGGGAGATGATCCTTGGTTTACATAAAATAACTTAATGTTTTGCAAGGGACATCAACCTACAATAATTAAAAGATGGTAGAGTCACCCATCACTACCACTTAAGATGTCTCTTTATTAGCAGTTTGAAAAATTAAAATCTATTCTTTATTATAAAGTGCTTTCCCTAATCTCAAGCATATATAAAATAATCTGATGTATATCACCTTTTATTAGGGAAATTTGAAGTAAAAAATTAACCTCATAAATAAAAAATAATAATAAAATCAACTTTGAAACAACACATAATATTCAAGATGATGATATCCTTCCCAATCGTAAATGTTTTTAAGGGAAAAGGGAAAATATTATTTTTAATTATATTTTTGGTTTATTTCTTTGTACATTTATTTAAATATCAAGTATAGACACACTTTGAACGTGGAATTAAATTTTGCATCTAAAAAGTACACACTTTACATACCTTTTAGTAGTTAAAGAAAATTAAAATACACGAAAAAATGTGTTTTTCTAAATTCTACATCTAACGAGTACCCACTCTACATACTTTTGAGTAGATTCACATCATAGAAAATTGAAAATATATGAAAAAACAATTTTCTTTAAATTTTCCATCCGACGAGTACCCAATCCACATACTTTTGAGTAGAACCACGTTGGAGGAATTTGAAAATACATGAAAAAACACATCTTTTATATACAATTCAATTTTCTCCAGTGTGTGTCTATTAAAAAATATGCAGAGTAGGTACTTGTATGCAAAACTTAATTCCACATGTAAACGTTTACACTTGCAATTTTAGTAAATATATAAGGACATAAGATGGAATTATAAAAGTAATTTTCTTTCTTTTCCTTTAAAAAATCATAACAATTATTTTATTATTTTAACTACTATTTATTATTTTCTTGAGGATGATCATTTTAGATTTCAAAATTATGTTAATGATAGTACATACTCCAACTCTATGAAGATTTGGCTCTTTTATGGGTACATTTTTTTTGTCAATTTTTCTCGAAATCCGACAGATTTATTAGAATCATAAGTTTGAGTTGTATACTCTGCACAATCAAAGTGTCTCAATGATTTTTCAATATATATATTCAAAAACACATTTTAAATAACAAAAAATTATATATTAGATATCATTTTTTGGGATTCAAGTGCGTTAAGAAAGTCATTTAACTATGACCATTTTCATGAGAGGTTTTTGGGATTCAACTGCGTTAAGAAAGTCATTTAGCTATGACCATTTTCATGAGAGGTAGTCGTAACTGACTAATTTCTCATGATTTTTGAATATTCAACTTAGCACTCATTGCATCACATAGTTGAATGGCTTTCTTAATGCAGTTAATCCCAAAAAATGATATCTAATATAATGCACTCAATACTTGAAAAAATGATATAGTTAAGTTCCAAAAAAAAAATTAAAACTTCTAATCATTCATAAACCCTGCACTTATTTAAACTAAACCATACACTTATTAATTATTTAGACTAAACCATGCCCGATAAATTTAATTTATTCTATTTATTTTTAACTTTATACCTATGTATTTAAAAGTCAATAAATAACTTATTGGTATTCAAGTACAATAAGGAGGACAAGTCTACCGAAGGAATTGTGGCAGAAAGTTTAACTTTATACCTATGTATTTAAAAGTCAATAATTAGCTTATTGGTTTTTCAGTACAATCAGGAGGACAAGTCTATGGAGGTGGAGGAATTGCGCCAGAAAGTCAAAAGTGGTTGGAATTTGCAAAAAAAAATTCAAAAAATCTAGCTGTAGCTATGTTTGAATCATGTTTTTGATGGTGGAAATGGATTCAACACCCTCAAAACCATCAAAAACCTGTGGGACACCCAAAATCTTGAAGTTTGACAATTGTAACTTTGATTTACAAAAAATCCTACCCTATTTTATTAAAATCTTGCCAAAATTTCCATAATTTTCAGAGAAAAAAGCAGACTGGTTAAACTACCGACAATTAAAAAAATTTTTTTTTTCTTTTTCTTTTTAAGGAATATCATGATCCTCTTTCATGTCAAAGCCAATCATATTCAAAACTAATAAATATACTAATAAATTGTGAAATAAAATA